>CM040818.1:53636698-53671698 GCA_022828995.1 Vimba vimba
AGTATTAGTAGCCTATAAATTAGTATTTTGCTAAATATGTGCACTATATTACATATTTATTATATTTTTACTTATATCATTAAAATATTATGAAGTTGTTATAATAAAAACCGCATTATATTTATATTTGAATTGAGATCGAATCAAACCACAAGAATTTAACTGAATTGAAATTGTAAAAATTGTATCAAGCAATAATAAAAGCAGTAGCCTACAGTCATTGCACCATGTAAACATGTTAACATGTTGTCACTAAACTTAGTAAAATTATGTTTAGTTAGGCTACCATATGTTTTGACATCACAATAGCCACACAGGTTTTTTTGTAATTTTTTTTTTTTACATAACCCAAATCCACCCTTTCCAATGAGACAGTGTCTTCTTCGCTCCAACTGTCGCGTTCACTCACCATTCGTCATTTTCCCCCTCAAACGCTAAAACTACTGTTTACAACCAAGGGGGTAATCCATCAGCCGGAAACCGAAGCTTCCCCGGGCGCCGCCATTGATTAGCAGACCATCAAGTGCTGTTAGCACTCCATTGACTCCCATTCATTTTGGCGTCACTTTGACAGCGAATAACTTCACATCTGAGGCGTTTAAAGACTCCATTTGTCCATTATTTATTTCTAAAGAAACACGAAAATGTATAAAAGGCTCCATTACCTTGTATCTTACGTTATGGCCCCGTAGAAGCCATTTTTGTAAAAGGCTAACGATTGCGTCATAACCACACGACTCTCTGTCGCACAGTAGAGAAATTACCAATCGGGCAATCGGGGGGATGTGGAGGCAAAATGACATAATAATTAATCAGAATACTTAGTTGCTCCTGCTCCTAGCTCATGGACAGCTCCTACTCACACTCTCCGTCTCTGCAAGTTTCGGAAGGGAATGATTCAGATTTCTCTTGGCACAGCTTCTAGAAGACAGACGGGTTGCTCACGTCACATCTACGTCGTCAAGCTCAGTTTGAGTCTGCGCAGTCGCTCGACCATCAGGAAGTGAGTGCTTCTAATTGACTTCACTTTTCTCCGTTGAATCCAATGGGGTCGCTGTGTCCATTTCTTTTACTGTCTATGTTTACAACGCGCCATGTTTCCGTGACTGTCCAAAGCATGTGAAGGCACGTGATTGGTCGTCAGTGGCTAAGCATCTAGCTGTGCAAGTTAGTATTTAGGAGTTGGGAAGTCGTGTTTACGTCGTCAGGTGCGTTCAGTCACTCTGGTCGGAGTAAAATGGCGGCGTAGGCTACTTCTCTTAATTACACTAAATACAGCAAGTTTTTTAACTCTACTTCTTGAATATGAGTGTGAAAATAATGTGGATCAGGTATGTTTTACTTTTTATGTTTTTAATTAATTTATAAAGCCACTGTAAACTTTATCATATATTATATATGTTATATTATGCTATCATATTTTGTGCAGGCAACTAGCTATATTTGTTGTGCTGACACTGCTGAACACCTATAAGCCTATAAGTATTGCTGTATTCTGATTTGTTTTTCACTGACATGCCACCAACTTGTCCAGATCGGGGCTTAAAGTCCCCCTGTAGTCAATAATTTTATCCCTTAAAGGCACACTATGCAAGATTTGTACCTTAATATAACAGTAATATAAACTCGTAGTTGGGCGAATCATCCCGATTGCAAAGCAGGAGGGGGACGCCACTGGCAAAACCAGCAAACCAGCAAAACCAGCAAAAACCTCTATGGAAGACACTAGCACGCATTTCAGATCATGGCAGAGTCGACGAAGAAAACGAAGATAGCGTGGTCGGAAGAGTGCAGAGACGGCTCTGCGTGAGTGTTATTTACGACAGTAACGTTAAATACAGGTACTCCACAACGACTCTAGGGGTCACTGTTTGAGAAAAACGGAAACTGCATAGTGTGCCTTTAAAACTCATCTTTGATCACCACAATGACATATTAAATGTTTTTTCCTTGAAAAACACAGTTCGCCAAAAGAGTAGTATGTCCGAATACATAGTTTTCGAAAAACAGTAGGTGAAAAGTACCAGGATGACCTACTACTTCCAGCGAGATTCTAAAGTGTGCATACGATGGACACTTAACTATCCCATGAGGCCACAGGATAGGTCTTGTGAATAGCAGTGAAGCGACGCAAATGACGCTAGTAGGTCACGTGACGGTAACAACATGGTGGATGCAGTACATCTGAATTACATTCATACTACCCATATTCATACTATACAGAGCATGCTTCTTTTAACGGTCTGAAGTAAATGAAAATTCAAATGTATAAAGACAGTACGCCTTTTCAGACTTGACAACAAGCTGAATGGAACGCCTACTTTTCTAGATCCAATCAATTCCCAGAGGGAAAGAACAAGCCACACCCTCTATTTTTCTCATTCAATATTCGTATCACGCAAAAAATAAATCACAATACTGAAGTCGGCCACAACTTCCGGTTCACGCAGACTTTAAAGACGTCGGTCTAGTGCCTGTTTACATTGAAAGAATGGAATGGTTTACATTCCACAAAAAGAATGGAAAAGTAGAGCAGTGGAATTAAAAAACGCGTTTTGTGTGAACACTGCATCGTTTCACACTGTGCACGTTTGGCACCGCAAAGCAGGGTTAACGCTGTGGTAAAAAGCTAAAAAGCATTGCTAATCCCACTGCTAAATTACAAGTGTACTCCCAAGTGTACTCCTTTACCCTGAGGTTAAGCGCAGTCTGAAAAGCCCTAAAGCTATTATAAGTGTTTTTATAGCACTTTTTGTGCTTGACTGCCCCATTCACTCATTTGTTGTATGAAAGTCATACAGGTTTGGAGTAAATGATGACAAAATTTTAACTTCAATTAAGTTTTTACGTCACATGCTAAAAACATCAAATGTTGAGGTTGCACAGTACCTTTCTCTCGATGATTTCTGCTACAAGATGCTTCGCCTGCTGGAAGCTGAGGCGTCCCTCGGGGATCTGTACCTCCTCTTTGAAGAGCCCGATCTGAAAGAGGACACGCATGGGCCTCGTCACTGTGTATTCGGGCCCCATGGACAGCTGAGAGAAAGAACCTGAGAGGAAAGAGAAGAGGTCATCTCAGACCAAACTCGGTTCCTTCAGACGTTCATAGGTTCAGACTTACCTGGACCCATCTTGCTGTTTTTTTTAACTATCTTGTAATTGCAAATCTATTTTATAGTGCATCACTAATGGTTAAATATATCATCATCAGGAAGCCAAAGATCTTTGGATGAAAAAATGCCCCAAAGAAGAGGCTCCTTCAAGCTTAAGGCAGCAACTGAAACTAGCATTGACCTGCCTTTGTTAACATTAAGATTAAACCTTAATATAGTCGTGCTCCAAAAGAGGAACTTACCAGAGACATAACTGCTGATGTCAAGGCTTTTTGGGCGGAGGTTTGTGTTGGCAGCCATTTTCTTAACGTTGGTGAATTTGAACTAGCACATTTCACAGACCTGTTTGAGACGCTTCTGTCTCTGCTCTGGTTTCCTCATGCTTTAGCAGTCGAATGACAAGCAGCGGAGACAGGAAGTTGACACTCAAACTTCAGTGTTTCTGCATGTGACGAGTGGGTCTGCAGAGCTGCCCACCAAACACAGTGCATCAAACCTTATCTGATGAACTTTAAAACAGTTGGGAACTGAAAGCAAATGTGCCAGTGCTGGGCTCAATAGCCCTTTAGTCTACAAAGGGACTAATTTCAGTTTAATACTTTACAAATGTGCATTAAATCAATGAACTGTGTGTCTTGAGCTACACAGAGATCCAATGTCAAACTTTGATAAAAAAACAAAAAAAAACTATTCCCCCTGTTGTTGACCATTAAAGTCAGGTGATCTAACGCTCTGAGCTGCAGAACAATTTTACTCTCAAACTTGAGGTATTTTTACGTGCCAACAATGTACTAAAACTGAAAAGTTTTCCTTTGCATTTTTTCCATACAGACGACAACATTGTCAAAACGATAGCCATTCATGTCTGTCCTAATAGCCTCGTGGGCAGCACGACTACATATAGCGCCGTTGCGCTTCGGGTGACCTGAGTTCGAGTCCTGGCTCGCGGACCTTTCCCGAACCTCTCGCTCTCTTTCTCCCCTCTATATCATCCTATGATAATAAAGGCAATAAGTAAATCTAAAAAAAAAAGATCATTCACACGGGTCAGTGAAAATTATTTAAAAAGAAACACTAAATATCAGGGACCTTTAATACCAAGGGATAAGGATGCCCTTCATTTGCTAGCAGAAGATATTGGATTGACTGACATATGGCGCTTGGTAAATCCAACAGAAAGAGAATATACTTTTTTTTCTCATTGCCATAAATCTCACTCTAGGATAGATTTTTCTTGCTTTCGAACTCTATCACTGATCAGGTAGTAGATTGTAAAATTGGAGCAATGGTATTATCAGACCATCATGCGACTGTGGAATTGGGTATATAGCTCTAAATACAGAAGCTGGTAGAAAGGGAAGATGGCGTTTAAATACTGCATTATTACAAGATGAGGAGTTTAGCACATTATCGGCTGATGATTTGACCACCTTCTTTGAATTAAATGTGAGGCCTCAAAGCATACATTAGAGGGAAATTGATTGCACAGGCAGCTAGAAAGAAAAAGGAAGTAAGAGACTTGGTTAAGAACTTGGAAGCAACAATTTGTTCACTGGAGAAGGAGTTGGCTAGACATTAATGTAAATACAAATTTCAATTACTTGAGATATATAATAAAAAAGCAGAATATGCTCTATTTAGACTACGGAAGGTTTTATGAAGGAGGTGAAAAAGCGGACAAGCTCCTGTCCAGGCAATTAAAACAGCAAAATGCTGCTAACATTATTCCGGCAATTAAGAAAGGAGATGCTATGGTATCATTGACAAAAGATATAAACAAGGTTTTTCAGAAGTTTTATAAACATCTATATACATCTTCAGGTAGTCTGGATGGAGAAAAACTGATATTTTGTTTTTCTAATATGGAGTTACCTAAATTAGATGTATTGCAATTCGAGTCTCTAAACCTTCCCATTACACAAGAGGAGGTTAAAGCTGCAATAACCTCTATGAAATCTGGCAAATCGCCAGGGGTGGGCGGGTTTCCAGCTGAATATTATAGAAAGTGTGTTGACATAGTGGCCCCATTTCTAACAGAAGTCTATATAGATGCATTTGAAGTTGAAGTATCGCCTAGTACTTTCATGGAAGCATTGATAACACTGATACCTAAAAAAGATAGGGATTTAACAGATCCGGCTAATTTTAGGCCAGTAAGTCTTATTAATGTGGACTGTAAGGTGTTGGCAAAAAATGTAGCTTCACGGTTAGAAAAGGTTCTACCAAGTATAATTTATAAGGACCAAGTGGGCTTCATTAAAGGAAGGTCATCAGCCGATAATATGAGAAGGCTAATTCATCTGATGAGGCTAAATTCTTCAGAAAACACCCCGATCGCGGCTATATCCTCCTTAGACACGAAAAGGCTTTCGGTTCACCCATTCTGGTGTAATGTTCTGGCAGTACTTGAAGAGTGGATGGGGTCTAATTTACCTGTGGAACCACGACTATGCCTTCTTGGAGATAAATCAGTGATACCCAACATAGCAAAAAATACATTTACCCTTATTAAGAGTGATTGTATTTCAGCTGCCAAGATGATTTTACGAAATTAGAAATGCCCCAAAACCCCAGACCTGAAAGACTGGGTTGATGGGATGATTTAAATTGCTTCATATGAGAGCATGTTGGGGAGACAGCATAATGAGGGAGAAATGAAAAAACAAACAAAACATGTGATCATTTTTGGCAGCATATAAAAATGGTGTAAATGAATAGGACTGCTTAACAATTGTTTAATTTCCATGTGCTTTTGTTTTGGTTGTATTCCACTGATGGTGACTAGTGGCTGAATGTGTAATTGCAAAGGTGATTACTGAATAATGTGGTGATGTACTCTGAAGTTTTGATTGTTGAACAAAAAAAAAAAAATTGAATTATAAAAAAGAAAAGAAACAGTACGCGCCTATAGACAGAACACGTAATACACACGTGCATGACGTCACTGTTTTCACAAATTCATGTTTTTTTAAAATTTACACAGAGACAATAATGGTATCGTCCAAAATCGTTCAGTTTTTAGTTGAAAACTGTATCGTGTAAACTTAGACTTACTGCTCCAATAGTGACTGTAACTGAGGGGCCGTTTACACAACAGAGTTTTTAAACTTTTTAAAAAAGTTTTGGCTGTTCATTTACACGACAACAGTGTTTTGGGGGGCCTGAAAACACAAACTTTTGAAAACAGGTTTCAAAGTGCAAGTTTTTGAAAACTATAGCATTATAATCTCCGTGTAAACAACAAAAACACAAATTTGTGAAAATGGTGACGTCATGTGCATGTGTATCACGTGTTCAGTCAACATGGATGTAGTTTTTTACAAAGTGACATTGCCACCTACTGGCCTGGCAGCAGAATACAGCGTTTTTAGTTGTTTTCGGGGATCTGTGTGAACAGGGATCATGGTGACAAAATTTTCGTCAATATGCGAAAAACACGAAGGAAAAACTTTTCCATTTTTAGTACATCATTGTCGTGTAAACGTACCCTAAATAGAAATATTAAAAGTTCATCAAGGAAAACTTAAAGTCAATAATTTAATCCCTTAAAACTTATATCTGATCACCAAAATGACATTTAAACGTTGAAAGCAGAAAAAAAATTCTTCATGTCTTAAAATACCTTGAATGTAACTCGACATCCTTGCCTCATTTAGTATACGAGGTTCTATGAATATGCAAATGAGCCCCGCCTCCACTCACTCAGCTCAGAGATCCACTAGTTGACGATCACACGTTGATCTGATTGGTTACAAGGTAGTTTGTGACGTCAGAAACACCAGCGATATCAAAGCATGTTTTTGAGACTGTCTTTGGTTCACTGCAGTTTTAAGGAGAAAATACTCAGCAATGGTGTCGACTTATGAATTTACACATGGTTTGTCTTAAAGCATATTAAAAACACCACTTAGACATATAAACAACATTAAAAGCTTGATTTTCACCACAGGGGGACTTTAAGATCATATAGCATAACCTTAGCTGAATCTTGAAAAAAAAGGGTAATTTACTCTCTCAAAAATGTTTACCCCTGTGGTTGCTAAGGTGCTATAGATAGAAAGATGCATGTATAAATGGACAAAGACAGATAGATAAACAGACAGACAGAAAACACAACATAATATATACTGTTATATATTTCTGATAGATAATACACTATGTACACAATATTTAGTGTTATATTTGGACAGACAGATGGATATGCTTTATGTCAAGCTCACATAATAAAGAAGACAAACACAAATACATTAATTCGGTTTGAAAAGCAGTTTATTCCGAACCTTTTAATAAAACATACATGAGGTTGGCCCCTTCACGGGTGAAATGCATCTCTCTGAGGAAGGATGTTGAGCGGTGCGTCTACAATCTACAGAGCTGGTAACCGTTTCCCTTCACAGCTGATCTGGGGACCAAGGGTTTCTTCTACAATGCTACGATTTCTCATTAAGACAGGGGGCGCTGTTCCGAGATCAGTGCAGAGCTCGAGTAACTGCGGCACAATCTAACCAGTGAGGCGTACATTACATGTGGTGAGAAGAAGGCATCACAAATCATCAGTAATCATGACAAACAGGACAGCCAAAGGTGGGTTCACATTCATATGTGGTGTAAACACAGCATTATTAGAAACTACACGCCTGTCGGTGTCTGTGAGGATAAACAAGTGCGTGCTTTTGTAGTCGTGAGTAAAAAAAAGAAGAAGAGTATTTTACAATCAATAGTGACATTCGTATCTACCAATTCCTTCATGCCAACATTCATTTCTCCTGATCATTTATCACTTTATTTTCCCTCTTCACTCAAGCCCTTTCTACAACCCTTATTTTTGTTCATCCTGACAAAACACAATCATTAAAATTAATCCATTGGTGACTTTTTGCAATACATTCTGTTCGAGTAAATCTCACAAATCTATTCAAGAACATTGTGTGTCATATTTCACTCAAAAACCATAAGAAAAAAAATATTACATAAAAGTATTATAGTATTAAGATTTTTTTTTTTTAAAGAAATTTAAGCATATTTAAGGACCATTAAGATGTTTAGCATTGTGACATTAAGGACAATTAAGCACATTTAATCTCATTTAATTACCGCACAATGTGAAATAACTGCTATATTTCAATGAGGAATTATTTATTCATGATGGCAGTATTTGTTGTACTGCCTTTAATTTATGCTGATTATATATATATATATATATATATATATATATATATATATATATATATATATATATATATATATATATATATATATATATATAATTAATTAGAATTTGGGTGGGAATAATGTGACAATGCAAAGATGGTGGTCCTATTTTCTTTATGCAAAATAAAAATATAATTCCAAATGATTTTCAGGTGAAATATGAGTCACATATTTATTCATGAGATTCGCTTGTTTGTATGGCTGGATCCAAAAGCTAATGTCGTCTGTGCATTCAGAGATGAAACTGAGATCATCATCATCGCTCTGATAAACACAGAAGAAAAATCACTCAAATAAACCCAATATCAAACACACTCATCCTGCACATCTTAATCAGTGATAAAAAAAGGTAACAGAGTCACATAAAGGTTCAAAGATTTATACACACCAAAACATTTGTTGTTCCTGTTAGGATATTTGATAATTAAACAACATGAAATGGACAAGATAAAACAAAAACAGGTGGAATTGTCTGTTTTAGACACAGCTATGATTCATATAGTGTTCTGGCGGCTAGAAAATCATGTAAAATGAAAAACACGTCACATTATAAGTGGATGGAAAATGCCAGTCATATACGACTGGCCTTTTCCACCACATCAGACCTATGAGAGACAGAGCTGGGGTTCGTGCAGTCAGATAAAACAAAAATGAGCGTTTGAATTATGAATCTAGATCTGCCCCAAACCCCTAATAATTAAGAGCTCTACTCGGCCTGTAAAGCAGAATCCTTCACTGTACCGTTCGACACGTTTTCCAGTCGCTCCAGGACAAAAAAAATCCCAACTACAGTGTAAACGAAATCCTTGTGCGCTAATTTTGCAAAACAAAAGAAAACCTTAAATAATTTAAATCATTATATACATAAAACTCAGAAGGCAAAAGTGAGGTTGTACCAGTCGGTGCTCATCCGTCTCTGACCTCTACGTTCATATTTTTCGTAAGTGCATAATTTCTAAATGGCACTCCCATAGCGGCAATCCCAGCGAAAATAGATGCTTTGTACAGACAGCATTACTTTATCATTGTATGCTAAACTACGCAATTTTGATGCCATGCTATGACGTAATTTTACCACTGAATGTCTCTAGAGCAGGTCGCCTGCCTGTGGTCTAGTAGGTGATAGCGCGCTACGTTGCGTTTTATCTTTTACATTTACGTTCGTTGAGTGAGGCTAATGGCAAAGCAGATGGACGTAGCCCAGATTATGCAAGCGATGTGAAACTAAAAGACATATTTTTGCTTTTAAGACCTTTTTCTTAGGAAAACGTTTTGAGTAAGGATCATTTAATATATTTTCAATTCAAGTAGGTAGCAAACAGCCTCTCCGTTTGGCCTTTTCCACATCTAGACGCCGTTTTCTAACTGATCAGAGAGCTGCGTCTGGTCAGGTCCACATTACTAGCGCTCAGTCCCCTGGATTCTGACAGGCCGCTGTTAGATTCCTGAAGACACACACACACATACAATTGGTGTCATGTAACATTATACAGTGGAAAAACTCATCAATTTTAAAGTGCAGTAAGGGATTTCTGAGAAACCCTGTTGAAAGTGGATCGGAACAAGCAGCACAACACTCTTGTAGCCAATCAGCAGTAGGGGGCGTGTCCACTCATAATGGGGGAGGAGAGAGAGTGAGCCAATCAGCAGTAGGGGGCGTGTCCACTCATAATGGTGGAGAGAGAGTGAGCCAATCAGCAGTAGGGGGCGTGTCCACTCATAATGGAGGAGGAGAGAGAGTGAACCAATCAGCAGTAGGGGGCGTGTCCACTCATAATGGAGGAGGAGAGAGAATGAGCCAATCAGCAGTAGGGGGCGTGTCCACTCATAATGGTGGAGAGAGAGTGAGCCAATCAGCAGTAGGGGGCGTGTCCACTCATAATGGAGGAGGAGAGAGAGTGAGCCAATCAGCAGTAGGGGGCGTGTCCACTCATAATGAGGGAGAGAGAGTGAGCCAATCAGCAGTAGGGGGCGTGTCCACTCATAATGGAGGAGGAGAGAGAGTGAGCCAATCAGCAATAGGGGGCGTGTCCACTCATAATGAGGGAGAGAGAGTGAGCCAATCAGCAGTAGGGGGTGTGTCCACTCATAATGGAGGAGGAGAGAGAGCCAATCAGCAGTAGGGGGCGTGTCCACTCATAATGGAGGAGGAGAGAGTGAGCTAATCAGCAGTAGGGGGCGTGTCCACTCATAATGGAAGAGGAGAGAGAGTGAGCCAATCAGCAGTAGGGGGCGTGTCCACTCATAATGGAAGAGGAGAGAGAGTGAGCCAATCAGCAGTAGGGGGCGTGCCCACTCATAATGGAAGAGGAGAGAGAGTGAGCCAATCAGCAGTAGGGGGCGTGTCCACTCATGATGGAAGAGGAGACAGAGTGAGTAAGAGGGAGATTTGAAGAAGGACTGTAGAAAGAGAGATGGCTGAGAGACATTAGAAAAGAGAAAGCTCAGAGGAATATCACTGGGAAAAGAAGGGTTATGATCAGGCAAGAGCTTTAGGACACGCGTTTATATTAGAAAAGCTTTCCAGCGCTGGACAGACAGAAGCGGGAAGATCTGAAAACAGATCCTGAGGTTTCGTTATTTCTGCTCCATATGTGAGTAACATCGGTTTTGCTTGTTTCAAAGAACCAGGATGCTGTTGCTGTGATGTTAGCTTTAGTAACAGGACAGTCTGAGTGTTTGTCTGGAGCTGCTGGCGAATAAAAAACAACTCTTGCTTGTATTTACTGTACAATCATTGTTTGTTCGTTCATTCATGTTCACTTTATTTTTCACAAAGCATTATTTTGCTCTGCTATGATAAGAGAGACATCCACTCCTGCAAGTTTGTGCATTTTAAGGGCGGAGCAATGAAGGGAGGGGTGTGTGTGTTTGGGTTGATTTCCAATATGATCGGTGTTTCTCAGAAATCACTAACTGCACCTTTAAAGCCGAGTGAATATTCCCTGCATAAAGTTAAAATCTTAATACATGTTTTTGACCTTACTGTGAACGAACATGTTATTCTAAAGTAAAGAAGTAAAATGGGTTGTCAGTGGTGTTTCAAGTCCATCAAAATGCTTTTTATACATTTATATCACTGCATTAATACAAATTTGATCTGTATTATCAGACTCCCTTGCATTAAAGCACATGCATGACTTGGAGTGATTTTGCTTTTATCTGCAAATCGTTTCGCTTTTGTCTATTTGATTAAGTGTGAATTGACTTTCAACAAGCTTATTTTTGGATATACACTACCATTCAAAAGTTTGGAGTGGGTAAGATTTTTGAAAGAAGTAAAATACATAAAAAAATATATATATATTAAAATAACTTTTCTATTTGAATAAATAGTAAACTGTAATCTATTCCTGTGATCAAAGCTGGATTTTCAGCATCATTACTCCAGTCTTCAGTGTCACATGACCCTTCAGAAATCATTATGATTTGATGCTCATGAAACATTTCAGATTATTATCAATGTTGAAAACAGTTGTGCTGCTTCATATTTTTGCAAAAACTTTTCTTTCTTTTTTTCAGGATTCCTTGATGAATAAAAACCTTTTTTTTTTTTTTTTTCTGAAAAAGTCTTTACTGTATCTTTTGATCAATTCAATGCATCCTTGCTGAATAAAGTATTAATTTCTTTCTAAATAAATAAATAAATAAATAAACAAATAAAGTGTATGCAGACATGAAAACACACCTGTGAGGTTTCTTCTACGCTCTTGTTGAGGAAATTTAGGGAGCTTGCCCTCTTCATCCTTATGAACGAAACAAGAACAGCAGTTACAGGCTGGCGTCAGAGCAGTCTGTGTGTTTGTCAGGTGTTTTGGAGAAGATCATCCCTGATGTGTTGTAGTTTACTCTCACCCGGGGTTGCGTGGCTCCTGTGGGCCGCTGCCCTGCAGCTTCTTCACCAGCATCTCACTGCTGCGGCGCAGGGCTTCACGAATCTTCCCGAACGAGCCGCTCCTGCGCAGGGCACCGTTGCCATCCTGTGCCCGGGAAATATGATCAACTTCAAGCTTTATATGTATATATATAGTATTGGGTAGTAAATAACTAAATCTTTGAAATCTGATTACATTATCCAGATTACATGTAATCAGATTCCAAAGATTAAGTACTTGTAATTAGATTGTTGCATTTTAAAATACTTGTAATCAGACTTGAGTTACTTTTTTTATTGATTACATAATTCTCACAATGGCAGTAAATTATTCATACTTAATTTATCTTTTAAAATGTTCCTTTCTATAAAAGTCCACTGCTTACATCCGTTCAGAAGGTCTTCCAGGTTTGTGGAATTTCACACAGATTAGCTACTAGTCATGTGACTATCACTGAAAAGCGAGCCAAACACAGCATTTGATCACTGGATTTACAGAAATCAATCACTTTTAAGAAGCGTTTTCTCAACATTGCAATATTGCATATCTAAAAACATTAATTTATTATTTGAATTATCACTCAGTGAGTCATTTAACCATGCATTACTGTCTTTAAAAGGCTTTTGTATTTCTAACACATTAAAATATACAAATTCATATTTACACGCATTGCAGGGAGTCCTTTTTTGTCAGCGGAGACCTAATATACAGCATTAACGTGAAGTAGCCCCTGAGATTTGAACTTAAGTCAGTAATAAAATTAAGTCAATAATAATAAATTATAAACTTAAGTTCATTGTTCTCTGATGTCGGTTAATGGTCACATGACATGCAGGAACACAAATAATTATTTTTAAAATCTTTAGTACTTGTTTTATTTTGATTTTGATTTTAATTTGACATTTTTATGATTTATTTAATTACATTAAAGGTTCACTGTGTCACTTTTGGCCCTCTAGTGGTTAAAAAACAAAACTGCATGCATTTTGCAGAAGAACATTGTTTTGGTTGTGCTTCGGCTCTGTGTGACTGTGCGCAGATGAATATGATTATTCTGCTCATAAAACATTCACTATAGGTTTAAGAGACATAACCAGTTTAGATGGAAAGGATCTCAAGCTGACTATATGAAGATATTACTGTATCTTTACCCGTTAATACACACATTACTTCCTTGAAAATAAATTCCAGCACAGCGATACAACAACCATAATGAAACGACCCTTCACAATAGATTTCACCATCCTGACAAGGTCTAAAATATAAACACATATAACAGCTTACCATAGTGAATCAGCGCAAGACAAAAACACGCTTTGGAAGAACGACTGATGGTTTTGAAAAAAAATAAAAAGTTACATAGTGCACCTTTAATAGCTTTTCATTATCAATAAACGTAATAGCTTTTCATTAATAATAATAACAACTATTATTAATAACTGAGCACCAATAATAATTGATAAGAACTGAGCAGCATATTAGAATGATTTCTGAAGGATCATGTGACACTGAAGACTGGAGTAATGATGCTGAAAATTCAGCTTTGATCACAGGAATACATTATGTATTACAATAGGAAATGTATATAATACACAAACAAAGGGTGTAAGAGCTCCACTGACCCCGGTCCACTCGGCTTCGTCCCCATCACAGTCTCCTCGGGGGCCTCCGGGGCCGTTTACTCCGTCTCGGGTCTGACGTCTGTCCCCTCCAGCACAACCTCCGTCCTTCAGCAGCTCCACCACTTTACTCTGGTTGATCGCATCGATGCCCTGCCGGACACAGAGCAAGCGGATTCAGTAGATGTGTGTGTGTCAGCAGGGTTATTATAGTTCACTGAAACTAAAACTAAACAACGTTTGTGTTGCTTGAAATAAAATAAAAAATAATTGTAATTTCATATAACTGCATACTAAAATAAAATTAATGATATATATATATATTAAAAAAAAAACTTGATTCATTTTTTTTTTATTCAACATTCAATAAGAAACTATAATAGTATCTCAATGATACTAAAATAACACGGGTTGTCAGTCAATTGAAATTACATTAATTTAAGATTAATAAAGGAAAGTAAAAGAAACGAAGCAATGTGAGTCTAAAGGTTTAATCACTGAGGTATTCTTAACAACTCCCTTCTCTTCCTGTGCGAGTCATCTGCACTCAGGAAGTCAAGCATCAGGTAGGAAATCCGTGTGTGTGTGTGTGTGTACCTGTTTGCGGTTCTTGGTCGCACACTCCTCCAGCGTCTCAGCGGCCTCCAGTTTGCCCTGCCTGCGGTACAGAGCGCCCAGACTCTTCAGGGTGGTGTTCACAGTGGGGCTGCGTGAGACAAACACCAGATACACTCAGCAGAACAATCACTCCGAAACATCAGCTGCGTCCCAAATTGCATACTTGCACACTATTCTATGCCGTTTTGTAGTATAAATAGTGCGAGTAGTGCATTCACACTGAAAATCCTAGAAAGAAAAAGTGCACTCATGCACTCGACTGTCGTAGCGGAGGGGGAGGGGCTATCAGACTCCAATGTTGAAAGACAAAATAAACGTATAATACTCTACATGGTTGAGTACATAGTGCGTCATCTGGGACACAGCTATAGACTACATTATGAGATTTATGCAATATTGTGATTAAACTTCGCCTCATGCCATAAACACAATACTTTGATCACGTTGATGCGATCAAGCCAATAATCGTAGCATCCATAACCGTAGTAAAACGTGGCTTATGCCGATTTTAATCACAATAAAAAGGCATCTGAACACTTTAAATCGCATCTATTCCACTCTGACCAAGTGCGCATGTGCTGAAGACACTGAGTTCACGTTGACAACATTGTGTGATATGAATATAATGCAGTATTTTGATGGTCGAAAACAGTGAAATGGAGAGTTTCACTGGAAAAATGACCGAGGCCGGAAACCAAAGAACCGGTGAACAAATCTGTGTGTGCTGGAGAGCTTGGCCAGTAACGCATGTGAGTATTAACAGGTGAGTAAAGGACCTATTAGCCTGCGCCATCTAGAGGCTCATGACAGAACTCTGTATTAATGAAAATGGCATGTAAACGGGTGTGAAGAGGTTTGCTCGTGTCATGTGAACATCTTTCTGCGATTAAGTTCTGACTGCAATTAAGTGATTGGAAATAATCACATGTAAACGCAGCCATTGATTCGTCCACACTTTGATTACCCATAGTCCTCTGAGGGCACCTGCACACTCACCTGTCCACTTTGCAGGCTTTGTACCAGCTGCCGTACTCTCCATAAGGACCAGAGTCCTTCCTCTTCCCCTGAAACGACCATCAGACAAACTGATTGCATGGTTCTTTTTTTATCTCGACAACTTTCTGAAACAAAATCGTCTTAATTATAATGAATTGAGCGGATTAAAAATATGAAAATTGGTAAAAAAATAATGAATATATGAAGACCAGGCTGAATTGCTGTATAAAAAAATTAATTATATACATTTTGCTAATTGCTGGTTAATGTTGTATAAAACCAATGTTATATTGCTTAAATATTTTTTCATATATAGATAAGATTATTAATATGGGTAAGTGGATATGCATAATTATCAATAATACTTATTGATATTGAATTATGAAATATACACTACCTTTCAAAAGTTTGGGGTCAGTAAGATTAATGTCTTTTTAAAGAAGTCTTTTCTGCTCACCAACGCTGCATTTATTTGATCCAAAATACAGTAAAAATAGTAATATTGTGAAATATTATTACTATTAAAAATAACTGTTTTCTATTGTAATATATTTTAAAATGTAATTTATTCCTGTGATCAAAGCTGAATTTTCAGCATCATTACTCCAGTCTTCAGTGTCACATGATCCTTCAGAAATCATAATAATATGATGATTTGCTGCTCAAGAAACATTTCTGATTATTATCAGTGTTGAAAACAGTCGTGCTGATCCATATTTTTGTGGAAACTGTAATTTTTTCAGAATTCTTTGATGAATAGAAATGATTAGAAACCACATTTACTGTCACTTTTGATCAATTTATTGCATCTTTGCTGAATAAAAGTAATAATTTCTTTAAAAAAATCCTTATTGAACCCAAACTTGTAAATGATAGTGTAAATTTTTATAAAATGTCCATTTAAATAAATGTATACCAACATGTAAATGAAGCCTGTAATACCTTGCTCTCCTCTCGCTCCTCTGCATGCATCCAGATTGGCTTGTTATCATCTAAGAGAAAAAAAGTATATTCTCATTATAAGCAATATAGCAAAAACCGGCATTGTTTTGTGATTTATTCAAATATTGTCAAATGCTTTTGTGTGTTTTTAGCATTTTCCTCTGCCCAGCATCAGATACTGAGAGGCTAGTCTTCTTTTATTGACTATAATTAGCTTGTTGAAGCTCTTAGGAACATCAAGTGGATGTTTGATCATAATCCTGTAAGCGTCTGATTGGCTTAAAGGCCTGCGATGTCACAACAGATGGCCTCAGTGAACAAGATTAGACAAAACCTCTGAAAGACCATCAAACATCTCACCATTTCATCCTGACAAAAACTGATCATGAAGATGCAAAAAAAGTGTCTATTCTTACAAAAACACATTTACATAAAATAATATATGCATGAATGAGCGATTTCCATGCATGCATAATTAAAGCGACATCTTCCTGAAATGTGTTTTATGAGAAGTACTTACTGTTGACCGATCCGAACTCTTTCTCATGCGCGCGGGTCAGAATCTCCTTGTACAGCGTCTCGGCGTCTTTGAACTTGCCCTGTTTCAGGTAACACGTCGCCTGTGGAGGAGAGATGATCACGATCGATGAGCTTCAGGCTGAACAATGCTCTCGGGTTCTCAGATCCACAGCCAAACGTTCACGTTTCGCATCAGAATTCACCCTGAGGGCTTGTTCTCTCCAGACAAAAGACGATACTGATCTTTATTGACCATGAATATGCACTTTCTACAATAGGAGCTCATGACATCAGCAATATAAATAGGAAGTACAGACACAGACTCATTCTGTTTGCTCTCAACATAAAAAAGCTCTTCTTGCTCGTTCATATGTTGTGCTGTGAGAACTTTCCCTTCTTGTGCAAGTAATATACAGTATGAAATAAAAAAATATATATTTTGTTGGCAATAATTCATCATGATTATCTTAATATGCTTTTTATTTGGCCTTTGACCCACTGAAGTGCCTTGAAACACAGCATTATTCAGTGTGTTGAGGAAATCTCCACTGAAACAGGAAGACAGGGCGGGGCATATCGATCAGCTCCTCCCCTTTTTTAAAGTAGCCAATAGTGTTTCATTTATATCAGTTCAGCCAGAGCCGTTGAGCTCGGTAAAGCCACAGTTTCCTCCTAATCTCTAACCGTTTCTCCTCCGCATCGCTTTAAAATACAGCATTCAGTGCAGGATTCAAAGGGTCTGATCCGTTTTCTGGTCTGCGCGACTCGATCACATGGTCTCTGGCCCGGAGCATGACACTAGCATAACACCAGACTTCATTCTCCCCAATGGAAAGCATATTTACAGGGTCTGGATTGTTCCCTGTCCCCTATATAGTGCACTGTGTGCAGTTTACCATGTTGAAAATAGTAAATGTGTGAACAAGTGACCGATTTCAGCCACAGCTTCAGCGTAGGGGGCGGGGCTTAAGATTCTAGAGAGTATTTGATTGGACAGAAAATTATGATGTCTTTAAAATCACTGATCCATATCAGCAGAAGTGAGAGACTCAGTTTTGAATGCTTATATCTTCTAAATGCGAATTTTGTAATTGTTTTGGAGCACACTAGCTTATAGAAAACACTAAGCTTAACATATTCCTACTAAAAATACCCAATACCCCCAAAAATTACATTGTGGATTTCATGGGGACTTTAAGATTGTGACGGTAGACGTGCCAACTTATTGAGATTCATTTTTTCACAGAAATTAATCTCAATAAGTTGGCACATCTACTGCCACAATATTAACGTCCCCGACGATTCATTTGCAACATCACAAGAAAGTTATCTTCAATTAAATATCACGACTCATTAAAAAAAGAAAAAGACCATTTCAACATATAATATTTCGCTATCTGGCCTCACCAGGTTGTTTTTGGTCTTGGCCACGTTGGGGTCGTCGGCGCCCAGTTTGTTCTCGTAGATCTCGAGCGCCCTGCGGTAATAATACTCCACTTCCTCGTACTTGCCCTGATTCTGACACAGCAGGGCCAGATTATTGAGCTGCTTCGCCACGTCAGGGTGGAACTTACCCAGAACCTGCAAACACAGTATGAATGAATCTAACAACAGTGGCTAGACCAGAGCACCATCATGACAGAGTTGAGCGTGTCCTCCACCTTCTCCCGGATCTCCAGCGCCCTCTTGCACAGCGGCTCGGCCTCCTTGTGTTTCCCGCGCTTGCCGTACAGCACGGCCAGGTTGTTGAGCGTGGCGGCGACGGCCGGGTGATCTTTCCCCAGAGTTTTCTCTCTGATGGCCAGCGCGTCGTTCAGCAGGTGAGCCGCCTCTTTATACTTATTCTGATCCCTGGAAGAACACACGGGAATGCATGTGACGACGGAGAGGTAGTGCACTACATGTTTACTGGTGACATGAGTCTTGGAGGGCGGGAACTGTTGACCGAAACGGTGACGTTTAATCAGTGCTTCTCTGATGGCGCGTTAGGCCTTGTCCACATTCATTTCATTTGAAAACGTTTTGGTCTTCCGTCCACACTGAGACAGCGTTTTTATTAATGAAAACAAAGCTTTTTGAAAAAAAAGTGGATAAATTTGAAAACGTTGTTTCCACGTTGTAGTGTGGACTGCATGTTTAGTCATGCGACGCATAATGGACCAATAGATATTCGCATTTATACCGGTATTGTGCCTGTTATGTGCTATTCACTTTCACATTGTTGCTAAAATATGTTACTTTGCACACTCTTCATATCACAGTCCTGCAAAGATGACAAAATTATTTACAGAAAACATTTAAATGTTTATGTTTTCAACAACAAATTAATATATCATTCACATTTTTCATCAAATAAAAGTCATTATGTGCAATTAAAATGTTTATATACAACCCAGTTTTTTATTATTATTGTTGATTAATAAATAAATTTGATTACTTGATTATTACATTTTATTAATTTTGTCCAGTTTCGGTTTTTGGCTGAATGAAAATATTGGTGTCTATTTCGGTGCATCAGTAATATTTTCAAAATGGACCAGTGGCCGGGTGCAACAATTGGTCTTTTAATTGCATCAATTAGTCTTAATCATCTATTTTATTTCTTTAAGGCTGGTCATAACATTTATATGTCAGTAACAAAGTAGATTTTTGAATCCTAAAAGTAAGACTGATTACTCTTCGACTAACTAGTTCTTAAAGGGACAGTTCACCCAAAAAATGAAAATTCTCTCATCATTTACTCACACTCACCCTGTATGGGTTTTACACAAAAGAAGATATTTTGAAGAATATGGGAAACCAGACAGTTGTCAGGCACCTTTGACTTCCATAGTATGAATAATATTGAAGTAAACGACATCATTTTTATTTTTGGGTGAACTATCCCTTTAAGACACTGTCTTAGCATAGTGTCTCTGACCTGTACACCAGGGCGAGGATGTTGAGCATGGTGGCCACATCGGGGTGGTCGTGTCCCGAGGTTTTCTCCAGGTCCTCCAGGGCCTGTTTGCAGAGCGGCACGGCCACCTCGTAGCGGCCCTGAGACGCGTACTGGATCACCAGGTTGTGGAGGGTTCGGAGGCGGGCCGGGATCTCGTAGCCACCCTGCTGTGCCGCCGCTTCACCACTGGGCTGAGCTGGAGAGAGAGACAGGGGAACAGCGAGAGGTTAAGGTCGAGAGAGTTACTGTGCGTTCACACACACGCCCTGCCAACAACGCCATAGAAAGATTCCGCTCTGACGTAGATCGAAAGCTTTGTCTTGCAAACTTTATTTAAAGGGGCCGCAAAGCAAACAAGCATGTTGATCATTATTTGTGCAGACTGACCAAGTAGGGTATAACCTCATGAAATCTTTTAAATGTCAAAGTAAGAAATTGATTGATGGAAAGAACTTAATTATAGTTACATGTTTGCTAATGAAATAAACCAATAAAAAGCCATTTGTGTGGTGTGGCTTTTGTGTTCATAGTCTAATTTCAACATGCAGTTTAAAGGAGACGTTTACTAGCCGTGGTCTTTAATTAACATTAACATTAATTTGTGTGCAGCCCACATTACAGTAAGTGTAGCTTTAATGCAACTGGTCAAATCTGTGTTGTTTTGAGCAAATTAATTGCATTGCCGCTGAAAAACAAGCGTTTTTGTTACGCAAATGTTGCCTATAAATGGTGTTGCGCTTTTTATCAAATTCACATGATCAACCTCTCCTCTATTTTTGCTTGGGAACTAATGTGGTCGGAAACAAAGTTTGCACGACTGCGTTCTCTGGACTCACACCCGGAGGAGTTCTACATCCCGATTGGTTGCCGCCAAACCACATCATAGCTCATTACCATAAAGTTGCCCTGATTTCAACTTTCCTCGACGCCCAGCGGACCGGAGAAAGCGTTGAGAGCGTCAAAAGGTTGGGCAGTTTATGCAAATATCAAGTGAAAAACGCGGTCGGCAGCCAATTGCTGTGAGGTTCGAGATGTGACGTCCGTCTTGAGTGTTTAAAAATATGCAAATTGTGCCAGAGTTTATGCTGGATTTAGTGCGTAAATCATTTTGTTTACAAATTAGACGATTTGCAGTTGTTATATACATGTTAAATCAGGGCTCTGAACCGGTTCAAGGAACGAAAACGAAAACCAGAAACGAACGAAATTTTAACAGGAACAAAAACGAAAGCAAAATCAATTTTAATCGTTCTGAACAGAAACGTTTATTTAAAATGACTATTAACCGGTTAATAACGTTATTTTATCGTTCTCTTTAATATTTTAATTTGCCATTGACCAATCATCAATTTAGTAGTTCAGCATGTGACGTTGACACATTAAGCGTGCGTGAAATGCCCGCACAGCAGTCATCGGCAGACAATCTCTTCGGCATATTCAAGAGAAGCACACCATAAGAGGAGTGAGTGTACTTTTAAGTACTGGGCAAGTGTTGCTCTCACTAACCCAGATTTGTACAAACTTGCTATGAATGTAATTGCACTACCGGTAACGCAAGTCAGCGTAGAGTGCGCATTTTCATGCCTCAAGTAGGCTACATTCTTTCCTCACTGAGGTCTTCAATGAATGCACAGGTATCGAGGACATTATTTTCGTACGTTTAAACAAGCAGTACGGACTTTAAGCTCAAATAGTTTATGGATTTCGTATAAGTACTAGCAACTATCGCACATTTTTTCTAGTCTTTCAGGTAGCCAAAAACAGGACAGGTCAATGTTTTCTAAATAGACTTTTAATGCTTTGTATTAAAAATAGTAGAAAATGTGTTGTAGTTTTACAATGTTATTGCATTAAATGATCATGTTTTATTAGCAGACTGAAATTGGTTATGTGATGCAAGGATGTGCTGCGCAGTGTTTGCTTTGAAATTAGCAGTTGACGGTGCATTAAAAGAGCAATGATCGTCCAGTTTATATATTTTTTATTCATGTTATTTCTAAAACAATTCGTGTTGCAAAATATATATATATATATATATATATATATATATATATATATATATATATATATATATATATATATATATATATATATATATATATATATATATATGCATGTATAAATAATTGTATCACTCTTCTGAAAAGAATTAGGCAGTGCCAATTTCGATTGTCTAACGGTCCAGTAAAACAGGTCAATATTTTTCCAGTTGTTTATGCTTTGTAATTAATGCAGGTATTTCTGTAATGGTTTTAACAATGTTATGAAATAAATGTTCAAGTTTAATTATCATGTGTTATCTTATTTTTGAGTGAAAAAATCTTATTTATACATATTTTTTTAAAGTATAGGCTAATTTAAAATAACGTTATTAACCGGTATTTTATCTAATCAAACCGGTTTCGGTACGGTAATGTTTAACGAGGAACACAAAAACGGAAACGTTAAAATATCGATTCTGCTCGGAGTGAACCGATTGAATTTTTTTTTCGTTTTTAAGCCCTGTGTTAAATATTTCATTTTGGATGTGTTTATTGTGATTATACTGGCTGGGTTTATAAAAGTTGGTAAAACTGACAGGATATCTTTGCTTGGGGCATTTGGAAACAAAGCTCGTCTTCATACAGCATCGCTCTCTCTCACCTGGCCCCTGGTCGTCATCGTTGGGAAAGAGATCGTCCAGGTTGTCCTTCTCCTTCTCTCCGGGCTTCTCCTCCGAGGGCGAGGTGTCCTCGTCCAGCTTGCGGATCTGGTTCATGAACTCCAGGTGTTTCTTCTCCTCCTCCAGCTGTGCGACGCTCTGCTCGCTCTTCTGCAGCTTGTGCTGAGTGCTGGCCAACTCGTCCCGGAGCCACTGGTTCTCCTGGCAGAGCCGGCGCACCTGAGCGCGCAACTTCTGCTTCTCCGACTCCACGGCGCTCAGGTGACCCGACAGAGCGATGATCACCTGACACCAGACAAGTTTATGCAGGTTTATTTTCTTCTAGACTCAAACTTTGTTGCTATATAAATAAAGATGACTTGATTTGTTTTTCTGCTTTAGGTTTAAAGGGAGACACAACAAACCTCATAACTATTCTTGTAAATACTTTAAAAACAAACAAACAAAAACAACTTAAAATGAACAAAAAGTTGAATTTATATATGTGGGAAAGTGCTTTTTTTTTAAATAACTTCAAAATACATATTAAATAATAAACATGAAAAGTACACATTTAAAACAAACAAAAATACCATTATAACTTTAAATTTATAAATATATACACACGTTTGTTTTGTAGTGGGCCATTGAGTAATCATCTTTACACTTTACAGTCAAGCCTTGAATCAATGATTTGTGTAATGAATTTCCAGACCCTTTTTCTTCTATTACTTTTTAGAAGTGTCCAAATTTTACATCCACTCATAAAAGTGATGGCATAACTAAGCGGGTTCAAATGACCCACACACACAGTTTAGTGTCTTGCGGTGTTGTGTGTGAGGTACCTGCGCCTCGCCCAGCCCCAGCTCGATGTCCTGCAGGCTCTTGCGGAGCAGGCTGGACTTCTCCTGAGCTCCGGGAGGCTGGGAACAGTCCAGTATGGAGTTGAGGAGTTGAGCGTGTTCTCCGCGCAGCGTCTCCAAACCCTGCATCACCGCTTTAGTGTTCAACACGATCTCATCCTGCGTGAGCCGCTCCAGAGCCTCTTCTCGAGGGTACACCATAGTGGACATCACCCGCGGGACCAGAGGAACACACTGCACGATACTGAGGAAAAATGGGATAAAGTGTGTAAAATAAACTTAAATTATCTTAAAAATATATTTACAATTATATAACCAACAACCATGTTTCACATTCTTTTTGTGAAAAACCCCAAAAAAGTTACTAATTGCATTACTTAGTTCATTTTTATGAAAAGTAAAAACTTCTCACCTGGGCTGGGCTTGCTTGTTTAATAACAACAAAAAAAGTTATTTTTTGGTAAATGTTAAGGCCCTTTCATACCAAAGGTGAAATGAAGAAGCCTCAGGCTGATGGAAACGCATATTTACGCCTGTACAGTAGAAACAAACCCTTCAGCTTCTGTTATTCTGGATTAATGAACAACAGGATACAGGAGAAGAAGTTCAACACTCTTATTTCTAAATCTAAGCTAAAGTAATATTTGCTTATTAGTATGGTTGAATTAGATCATTGAAGATCAGCAGTAAAAAACTTTGGTTAATAAAGTGAGATTAAATACATAAAGTATATTTGTGTAATTTAATATAGTTAATTATACAAGTTTTGCGTAAAATTCTGAGATTGCATTTCACTGTTTTTATTCATTTTGAGGAATACTGAATGTTTTCGTGCAAGTGAGATGAGTAAATGCATGTTCACATTTAGTCTAGAACTAAAATAACCATCATGTTCTCACACACACACACACACACACACACACACACACACACACACACAGACACAGACACACACACACACACACACACACACACACACACACACACACACACACACACACACACACACACACACACACACACACACACACACACACACACACACACACACACACACACACACACACACACACACACACACACACACACACACACACTTTATTTCTGAGCTGTCAGTCAATGAATTTGAAAATGTAACTTGGATATTTTGTTGTAAATTTAAAAGCAATGCGTTATTTTACTAGTTACTTGAAAAAGTAATCTGATTACGTAACTCAAGTTACTTGTAACGAGTTCCCCCAACTCGGTTTATAAGAATCATACAATCGAACATAACACAGGCTCTATTAGACCCTGAAGATCAGGATCATCACAGCATTGCATTACTGCAGCTCACACCCAAAAACAGCCAATCTGGCAACACAAGTGCTGACAAAAGAGTCCTGCGCCCCAAAACATCTGCGCTCGCGTCGATAACAGCAGCAGTGCCAGTAAATACAGTCATCAGAGTGATTCAGATCAGATCAACAGGAACTGAGGATCAGGGTTTACTAATGAAGGAAATCATCATCATCATCAGTATACAACCAAATCAGATCTGGAAATAAAATTGGTAATTGGTGAAGAGGTGTGAAGATATCATTCAAATGCTTTAAACTTTTAGAGACGATTCCCAACTCAAAGAATCGACTCTTTTTGGTAGTTACTGAACCTGACTTGCTAACTTGGTCTACATGTTATCATTACATTCAGTGGTTTACATTTTGAAACAAATCAAATTAATTTGTACTTTAGATTTGTATTATGAGGGTTTTTTTTTTTCCATTTAATGTATTATGAGTTTTTTGTAATAAATGAAGACTTAAATTTAAATAAATTATACAACATTACAAATGTTACATTAAATTCAATTTAAGATATTTATTTATTATGCTATTTATGCATTATTATGTTTGCAATTTTATGTTATACTCTCTCTCATATACATATATATATATATATATATATAGAGAGAGATAGAGATAGAGATAGATAGAGATAGAGATAGAGATAGAGATAGAGATAGAGATAGAGAGAGAGAGAGCGCTAACATAATAATTCATAAATGCCATTATTTATGGCAACCTGGGCAACTTATGATTTATACACTGTAAGTTACCCAGGTATTCCATGTAGAAAGTTTGTATCCATCCACCTTTATAAGAATTCATTTTAATAATATTAAGAACATTTTATGTTAATGCTATTAAGTCATATTTTCATTTTATTATGATATTTTATTCAAATATAATAGTTTGAATAATATAGAAATAAATGCGAATTTTATACATGTATATCCCATCAAGAAAGTAATAGGTAACAGGAATCGCAGTAATAGGACTTCAAGTCTTTTATTACGACATTTCAAACAAAAACCCCGTCGTGTGTTGATGTGCAGTTCCTCCTGCGTCCAGCAGAGGCGCCCTTCGCCTCCAACACGCCTATAGACTGCAATGCAGCAACACAGAGGAGAGTCCCACATCAAACCTCGAGATGCAAAGCTTAAAAACACATCTGATCAGATCACAAACCGCGCACTCATCCCCATGAGCTTCGATAATGACTGACAGCTGCCTGGAATAATCAGGAGAAACCTGGAAAAATCCATCAAGGTGACCCGCAGGACAACAACACATTACACATCCCTGGCTGCGATTCCTCTTCCAGACAATAACAACATCTTCAGATCAGATCTCATTCTGCACGAAGAGCACACACAGGCCTGCTTTCAAAGCACGTCAATGTGAATCAATCAAGCCAAACTTATACTGATATAGGGTTTGCAATCACCAAACACTTATTTTCATCATGCAAACTGCCTCACATCCTCCATCTTGTACTCTCACATAAAAATGTTTGAGAATGAATAATGCATATTTAGATTCATAACCCCAGAAATATTCATTGCACCATCACTGTCTGGAAGATGAGGACAAAGTCACCAAATGCATCCAGAATCCTCTGCTAAGGCATTGTCTAAACAAATTATGATGTAATATTTATTTATAGACATACGCAGCTTTTGCACCATTCTCATATTAAATATGAGCTATTGTTTTTAGCAGATCAGGCTAAACTTTCCCCCATTCAAAACTGAAAGCAGTTTAGCATCCTATTGTAAGATCAGTGCAAGAATATCCCATCAATAACTCAAGCACAGATCATCTGTTTATGTAAGAAACCTACCTTTTAAAACACGCGCGTTTGGGTTTGTTTAGGAGTCGAGCAGAATTCGGGCGTGACTCTTAATGAGAAGTTATGAATTCAGACGCGTCCAAATCTCCAGACTCGCTTCAATAATAAACGATTTGAACCTTGAATCAGATGAACGAGATGAATTCTATGAAGATGCGCTTTTGTCTGTGACGCGCTCAGCAAAACACACGCCCGTGCGCGCGATGACCCGCTTTCTCTTCGTCCATCCTTCTGTGTGTTTCAGCTCGACAGTTGCGGGATCTTTGTGGTGGACTGAGAGAGGATGACCACAGCAAACTGAAAATGGCTGATGTGTGTGTTTGTGCTCCCAGAATCCAAAGCCCCGATGCGCGCTGACATCATCACACCCGCCCTCCCCTAAACCGGGCGTGGACGCGCAGTGCGCGCGCGCGTGCGAAGGCCCGATGGAGGAATATCAATATTCATAAATAGGCCAAGTAATGCTTTTCCGGTGACACTTTACAAAAAGGTTCATTAGTTTATGTATTAACTAACATGAACTAAAAACTTTGTTACTGTATTTATTCATCTTTGTTAATGTTAGTTAATAGAAATACAGCTGCTGTTCACAGTGCATTGACTAATGTTAACAAACACAACCTTTGATTTTAATAATGCATTAGTTAATGTTAAAATTAAGGTTGCTGAATGTTAAAATTAAAATGCTGAAGAAGCTTTGTTCATTCTTTGTTCATGTTAACTTGGGTACCGTTTTTCTTCTAAATAATGCATCTAAAATGTATAGCATTTTTTAAACAAATATCAAATATCCAAAATGATCCTATTCATACAGATTATACATACACAATAGGCCTACATATTTTGAGAAAACCACCTTTAAAAATGAGTTTTCTCCTCCACTTCAGTACCACTTACATATACCAAATTTTACAGTGTTATTTCTATCTATATTCTGAAGGTTTTTCCTGAGGCGTTTGTTCATATATCATTCGACTGATTTATGTTATTCCTAAAAATATGGTGTATTTTCTGATTTATGGAGTAACAGAAACAGATATCCAAAATTCTCTTCTGTAAAAACCTTTGATTCTAATATGTCAACAAAATGAAACAAGAACTGTGAACTCGGCTTTATCCAAACAATATTTTTTTATGTTGTTTTCTTAATGACAATATTGTCAATATATTCAAAGATTGTCTTAATGTACTGTTGCTTATTAATCAACTGGTGATATCCATTTGTGAATCATTTTACTCTATTCTATGTTAAACTTACCAAGTTCTTAATCCATCATAAGCAATGCAAGTGACAAAAAAAATAATATTTACACTGCATTAATCTGCGCTTATTTTTGTCGTATACCAAAAAAATCCACAATCTACACAAGGGAATATACAAATCAGGTGTGTTTATTAAATAAAAAAAAGAATACAAGTAACACTTTCACTGTCCATACCACATCTATTGATTGACAAACTCAATTATGAAAAAGCAGTACTACAAAACATGTCAAATAAAAAAAATAACACAATAAAGGAACATGAGTTCATATTACAAGCACTTTGGATATGTACAAGCATTTTTGTCTAAAGGCAAAAAGGCAAAGAGCTGAAGACTGCTAAAAGAGAATAACGCATGTGCAAAAATACTCATCTCATCCACAAGCTCGGCTTCATCATCTTCCACGTCGAAATATCACAGACATTTTTATTTTTATTTTTTTTTGCTTTACACAGAAGGCCGAATCTGCAGTTTGAATCCAGAGCTTGTGTGATTCAGGCATATCATCTGGAGATTACATTACACTGACAACAAGTACTTGATGAAGTGGACGAAGGACATTCTGACTGGCTGTTGGGATCATTGGTCGACCAATCAGAATGCTGGAATTCACTTCATGTATTCTGTAGAAAGTTCACGTGACAAATCAACACGGATACACACAGAGGTACGAGGACAGGCAAAGATCGGACTCCGCACGACACACACACACACACACACACACACGGATAAACACACTCCATGTTCCACTGACCAAAACTAGTAGCTGTTGAAAACGCTTTCTTTTTAATTGTGAAACGAATCAGAAATTCAGTACTTGACCATCCCAATTCTCTATAAATACTGAAAATCATTTTCCATACATACAAAATCACAAACAAAAACATAATGTAACAGCTGACACACTTCGGCAGTGACACTTGTTTTGACCCTTCAAGAAACACGTATCCATATAAAATTTGAACTTGGACTCCGAAATAGTTTTTTCCTCTCTCTCTCTCTCTCTCTCTCTCTCTCTCTCTCTCTCTCTCTCTCTCTCTCTCTCAGCTTGTGTGAAGTTTGCTGCAAGTTTTTTGTGCATTTGCTCCTCATGCAAGCGTAAAACACAGACAGCCAGTGTAACAACATCACAGACAAATCTGATTAGTTTGAAGTAAAATTCAGCGAGAGTTTTTCTCTTTATATACTCAACATCAATAGTTTCTAAGCTTTGGTGGAAATGCTGACCCTCTAAATTAATCATTTATGAACTTTTCAGATCCAATAAGGAATGATCAAAGACTTGACAGGATTGTGCAAAAAAATAATAAAATAAAATAAACCCTAGACATTATCCCTACAAGCCTTAGAACTAGAATTTAGGTCACAAAGATATTAATAAAATAAAATTGCAAATTAAACACCTATATAAAAACTGGTAAAACATTAAGAATTGATCTGCTATTTGCCATTCTTAAAACGTGGATATTTGTTCAATAGAGGAGTATTAATAACCAACATTAACGGATAAAAAGTTTAAGGTTTCTTCAACCTTCTAGGGCAGAAAAATTAGAGATGCATTTCATGTAGACACAATAAATTCACTCACACTTCAAACCGACTGCTAAAAGAAGCAGGAACAAATACAAATCTAACTGACCCATCTTGACTTTAATACTTTTGTTGTTCTTAATACTTTTAACCACATAAAAACTGACACTTTCATCCCAGACGACAAGAAAGATCCAGGTCATATCTCACCTCAAAAATCTAAATTATATAGAGTACAATTGACTGCAATGCAAACGTTTGAATTAAAAATCACATCGTAACAAATGCTACCATGATGTATGCAAATTAAACTTAAATAATTCCCACATTACTGCCGTGAAAACTAGACCAATCGTGTCTCAAAGCAAAATCCTAAATTTCTTTCTTCTGATTTTGTGGTGAAATATGACTCAGACATGTTCTTGACAGATCATGCAGTTTGAAAGTGAATTAATAATAATATTAGGAGTTCAACAGATTATGTAACAATCATTGTACATATTGATAATCTGCAATGTTTAGAAGTCGCCGTGACTGAAGTGAAGGACGTATAGTTCACACCACAGACTAATCAAACCAGTGACCACTACTGTCCACAAACACACACACACACACACTGGTTTCACTCCAACTGTGGCACAACATCATTTCATAGATTTAGTAGATAGATAGTTTGTTTTGTTATTATTTTAAAACCACATTTCAGTGACGTTTTGCTAGTTGCATTACCTACGAAGAATATCTCACAAATCTTCTAGACAAAATAAAAGCACATGACTTTTGGAAAAGCTCCAGCTAGAAAATAAAGGGATATTGTAGCTTAAAATGTACTGATCGGAGATCAGTTCTGCTGTTTAGCTCATGACCGCACAGCAAAAAAAATAAAAATAAAAAATTATTTTCCACGATAAATAGCTAAAACACTCATAAATCAATATACATTTACTTGAGAAGCAAATTGATCAAAATGAACTGAGTTTACAGGTATGGACAGATATTTTATCTTGTTTTAAGCATAAACTCATTTAATTTTGATCATTTTCATCAGGAAAACAAGACTTAATATCTTGTTTTTTTTGAAAAATCAATTAATTAAACAGTTTTACAGATATGGTCCGATATTTTTTCTTGTTTTAAATTTTTATCGGAAAACAAGACTTGCTTTGCAAGTAAATGTATCTTAATTTAATGTTTAGATTTTTGTACTGAAAAAAAACAACAAACAAAACAAACAAAATACAAATGAAAACAAAAATACTAAGTTACAAAATAATTTTTGCAGCGTGTAAAGGTAGTATTCATGAATCTTGTTTTAAGTGTGTGTTTCATAAAAGAAGCAGATTACTTCTTGTGCTTTGGACGAAGATATGAAGAAACGAAGGCGAGTGTAAGTGCATAGCGTTTGACAACTGATGAAGATAAAACCCCAAGTTCTCCCCAAACCAGTTTACAACTGTACAAAAGCAATCCTCCCCAATTCTGCCAAATACACCAACTTTTTAACATCATAACCTGTGGCTTTTTCACCTCGAACCATGTCCAATATTAACGTTTCGATACGAGTTCGCGGTAAACGCACGTCATGAAATCTTTATCAAGGTGACCGATCTTTCTGTTCCGTAATGTTTACATTCTGATTGGCCAGAGATCTTTGGAGATGGTTTATGAAAAAGAAATAAACCCTTAAGATGAGCTACATATTTAAGCTAAAAAGGTCACTTTCTGACACATAAAAGCATAATGTGTGTAAAAACCAATATAAAACTGAATGGAAATAGTTTATTCTAGGTAATAGAGATTAATCACTGTGAACTAAGATCTGATGTCAACCTTCTGTACACCAAAGGGAACATAAAACGGCACTGCATTAGCGCTAGCAGTTAGCAACATGTGCACGAGTACATGGTGCACTATTGAACTTACAATAAAATAACGTTCGTTAACTTTGCCAGTGCATTATGGGTGATGTAGTATAAGACATGCAGGTTAAAGGTCATTAATGCAGTTCCAGATTTTCTCGACTGGTAGAAAAAAAAAAAAACAAATTACGCAAAGGTTGATTTTTAAGAAATCTGTAAAACTCATCAGTTGGCTGATGGGCACCTTGTAGCTCCGCCTTCAATAACTGGGTGTGGAATAGGGCGTTAAACTCCGCCCACTTAATAACGGTAAGAGTTTTGCGCATTTCGTAATATTCATTGGTGCTTTTTTCCACAAGAAGTGAGACAAAAACATGTTAAATAATCTTTGTTTACAAAAAACGACCATGGTAACGTTTGTTTCAACCAAAATTCCCTCGTTGCTAAAGCTGCTCTCATATTAATTTATTATAATTTTACTTGTGTAACACTAACTGTAACTTTATCGGTGACTACAGTTACCATGGTGGATTTTAGCGCGGGTTAAACGGCATTGATTGGTGGTTGAGGGAAGCCATTGATAAAGAGATCAGTGTTGTCAAGGGCTGTTGGATGTGACTGAAGCGGGTAAATAGTCAACAGGAGGAGTATTCAGATTTTGTGCTTGGCCCCCATATGTGGCACTGGGACCTTTGATAAATAAAAGTGACTAGCGCTGATAGAAGTCTATCGTACCCGTCTTCAACTCCACCAACCCACCCACCGGAGACTGTCACATGAGAGTCCTGTCTCGACTACGATTGGCCAGCGTTCCGGGAGCGGGGGGGTGGGCGGGCGTGATGGGATGTGGGTCGCAGGTTGAAGAGGGGGGTTCAGTGAGTGGTCGGTCCTAGGAAGCTGGTTTGCTGTATCCGAACAATCCCACCGGGAGATACTTGACGTGAGTCGGCCACTGAGCGGCTAACTGGAAGAACTTCACGTCGTTCCACTCTCCTCCATCAATGGTGACTGAGAAAAGAGGAACACAGCTGAAGATTTAGGTTTCTGCATTACACCGTGTCCTAACTAATAATAATAATGCATTTTATTTAAGGCGCCTTTCAAACCACTCAAGGTCACCATACAAGTAGCAACAGTAACAATATTAAAACAGAAAATAACAGTAAATAACATCTTTTCCATGTTAATCAGAGTGTTTGTGCTAACCAGCCGCGACGGCGACACGCGGCGATTATATTTTAGAAACGGTTTCTATTTTTCTGCGACGTCGCGCTGGAACAACAAACACTAAGTGTGGCGATGATAATATCAGGTACTGTTTATGTGCTTTATTTAATGTTAAAAGCGTGTAATGTGACTTTGAATATCATTTAGTGCTCCAGTTTTGTGGCTGTAAAAGCAACAATGGATAATTCACCTCAGATCTTGAAATTAAACAAATGGAAACAAGAACGTTCAAACTGTGAACAAACAAGTGTATTATCTGACACAGATTGTTTTAGTAACTCAGTAGACTATGTGTTTATAATAATGTTTAAATGGTGTAATATTTATGAATTTGATTATGTAGCTACTTTTTCTTGCGAGTGCCGCCGAGATTACTCTCTGAGACTCCGCCCACACGCTGTTCTGATTGGCTGTGGGTTTTGATTGATTTTTACGCATCTCGCAGTCGCACCGCGTCTAGTGTGGACAGACAAATTATGTGTCGCTGGAATCTTATAGCATCGCGTCTGGTTAGGACCCGGTGTCAGTGTTTAGTGAGGAATGAAGGTCCGGTACCTTTCAGGATGGTCTGCTGCTGTTTGGCGGAGCAGATGAGCCGGCTGATGCCCTCGATCACCTGACTCTTAGAGTCCATCTCCTTCTCTTTAGGTTTCTTCCCCAGGAAAATAGTGGGAACTGAAGGACAAAGCCAGAGTAAGACATTATAGGGAGTATAGGGAGTGACATTGATTTTTTTATATATATATATATATATATATATATATATATATATATATTATTTAACTTACACAACTGTTCAAAAGTTTGGGGTCAGTGTGATTTTTTTTCCCCCCGAAAGGAATTAATATTTTTATTCAGCCCAGTATGTGATAAATTCATCAAAAATGACAGTAAAGACATTTATAATATTACAAAAGATTTCTATTTCAAATAAACGCTGATCTTTTGAACAGTTTTCATAGGAATATTATGCAGCACAACTGTTTTCAACATTGATAATAATCATAAATGCTTCTTGAGCATCAAATCATCATGTGTGTTCCCGCAAACCCTATATAAACCGAATAACAGTTGGTCAAACACTCTCGGTACTGAGCAAACATGATCTTCTGGATGCTACGAGTGGTCACCGGCTTCAGTTTACCTTTCTTGTTCTTCTCTTTGGTGACCACGGTCATGGCCATAGTGTTGACGGGCGCCTGAGGCTCGCTGGCTCCCCCTCCTGGCAACCGGCTGACCTGCAGCGACCAGAAGGCACTTTTCAGTGTGTTCTTACAGCCGGTGTCCCTCCTCTCGCCCTCGCGCCGCTTCTCTGACAGAGACGCCAGCCAGTAGTCCACCTGCAGGCCGATGGCGTCCACCCCGTGAGACATGCTGGGACTCCTGACACACACACAGAGCACAATTATTAAAGGGATGGTATAATACAAGATGTAAAATAAGTCTTTGATGTCCCCAGAGTGTGTATGTGAAGGTTTAGCTCAAAATACCCCACAGATCATTTTTTATAGCATGTTAAAATTGGCCCTTTTTGGGCCAATACGCGTAAAAACGCGTTGTTTCGTGTGTTTCCCTTTAAATGCAAATGAGCTGCTGCTCCCGGCACAGAGGGCGGAGCTTCAAGAGCTCGTGTGTTTCTTCGATTACCTCACACAAACACACACACTAAACTGTTCTGCCTTTTATGTTCAAACCGGAGTCGGACAATGATGGAGAGACTCAAGAAGACTCCCAAATGTGCTCGACTACAACAACTCTTCCTCTTCTCAACACTGCTTGCGTGTTCCTGGGGGCGGGTTTATGTAAATTTTAGGGATAGTGATGTCATTAACCCGGGAGGAAGCTTGTGTACCCTACCAGCCGTTTGTTGTAGTCCTTAAAAAGCAATTTCTGTAAAAGAAAATATCTCCCTTTGCTTTGAACTTTGAGTGTTGTAACTTGAAACAAACTTTTTTGCATTATTTTCCTGTTATCTCTGAAAAGCTGCTTTTAATCTGTGTTGTAAAAAGCGCTATATAAATAAAGGTGACTTGACTTATTTTGTTTAATATAAGGATGTATTGAGTCCACATGTCATGCTAACAAGAAACTCTGCTTCTAACCACAGGTCGAGAGCTGTCGCTCCAAACACACAACTCTGCGATGCTGTTTGCGAATGTTTCTTTGGAACGATGGTTTCGGGAAACACCGACTCGTTGAACTGCTGATAACGACAGGTTATGGGCTTGCGACCATAGGTTTTTTTATTTTTCATTTTTATATGTAACTACTATTCTGCTGTCTTGGCCAGGACTCCCTTGAAAACGAGATTTTGAATCTCAATGGGATTATTTCCTGGTAAAATAAAGGTAAATAAAATAAAAAATAAAATAGTTGGCTAACGATGCTTTCGGGAAACACACCCCTGATTGTTAGATTGTCTATTATATTTCTAGGTAACACTTTACAAAATGGCAACTAACATTAGCAATACATTTGTTGCAATATTATAACACCAAGAAATGGTGGCTTTACTGGTGGCTTTACTGGTCTGAGCTGGTTTTAAAGCTGGATTCGCTGGACTTCCAGGTGGCGGGTTCATAGACCACCTCTGATCAGCTTGACCACC
>CM040818.1:53676698-53681698 GCA_022828995.1 Vimba vimba
CATGAGGGTGAGTATATGATGACCGAATTTTCATTTTAAAGTGAACTATTCCTTTTAACTTAGAATCACCTAATTAAACAACACAGGGAAAAAAGGAACAGAAAATAGCCCTATATTAAAATATTAAACATCAATATATCAATATATCATTCTTTTTCAATAATCAATCAACATAATCAATTTAACAGATTATTATTATTATTATTTTTTTTTTTTAACTAATTATCAAAATAAAATATAGTCCTACAAAGCTATTATTACCAGAGCATGTGATCAGAGCAGGTAATTTTACCATTGTTGCCCAGTATGGCTATACCAGCTCAGCAAACAGAAGTCTACTGAGAAATTTCACGTTATTTGAGTGGACTTTACTTTTCCAGTGTTCAGTACATGATTGAAGCGTTTGGGCCGTTAACGACAGAGCCGCCGACACACACACACACACACACACATACACGGAACGGAGAGCGCGCCGCTGGGCCGTTAATGACAGAGCGCGCCGACACACACACACACACGGAACACAGAGCGCGGCGCACACACGGAGCGGAAAAGACCCGCTCATGAAAGCTGCGCGAGAATGAAACACGGAGAGCCGAACACGGAGAGGCGGGACGGCATATTTCGGTCTTTTCAATAGCAGCCGCAACAGGAAATCATTAAAACGAGGCAAAAAAAAAAAAAAAAAGTGCTGCGTTAATTGCGTTATTTTTTTTTTACACGTTAAACATTTCAAATTAATCGCAAAGATTAACGCGTTAATTCCCCCAGCCCTAATATATATATATATATATATCAGGGCTGTCAAAGTTAGCGCGTTAATAACGCGTCAACGCAAAATCATATTAACGGCACTAATTTTTTTAACGCTCGATTAACGCAGCGCGTATTTTCTGTTTGACCCGTGGCCCAAAACCTAGTTGGAGAAATGGAGATACACAGTGTTGCCAACTTAGCGACATTGCAGACCCATTTAGCGATTTTTTTTCCCTTCAACAAAGCGCCCAAACCTTATTTAGTTTCGGAGAATCTACCGGTACCGCCGGTACTGCTCTCCCAGCACACGCGCGCGCCTCTCTCTCTCTCTCTCTCTCTGCGTCTCGCGCTGGAGAGAGGAGCAGCGCTTTAATTCAGTTAAACACAGAATTTATGCTGCTTCTCTAATTTTACATGCAAGTATAGCCGAAATCAGAGCACAGATATTGTCTTTATTTTATGTGTATTTGATTTCATAAGACGACGGCTCGATTATCAGGATTTTTTTGCAGATTAACATCTTGGAAGGGAGAGCTGGTTATGTCTTAATGGGTCGCGTTTCAGTCACCATTTCATATTCATTGCATTGTTTGACAACAGAAACAGCAAAATATACCAATGACAACAGTTTTATTGAGAATTTAGCTTCATCAAAATGGGCACAGAGAGAGACAAACTATAATGTAATAATAAATAATAAATGTACATTTAGCATTTTCAGAAGAGCTGCCCTGTCATGCAAAAATCTAAACATGTTTGTGTTAATTGCTCAGTGCAAAGAAAGAGAAGTAACGGGAACCTGGTATTTCTTTGTGCTTTCTACATGTGTCTAATAGACATGAACAAGTTCTTTGAAAAACATCTATGACCTTTGAAACATGTCTCTTCATGCTCTATGTTGACTACGGTTTCAATAATAAACATACATTTGCATAAAGCATACATATTTATCCATGCCCACATTGATGAGAGTATTACAAACTTGAAAAGTATTAATTTAAGGTACATTTAGAACAAATAAAAAAATGTGCGATTAATCGCGAGTTAACTCATGACAATCATGCGATTAATCGCGATTAAAAATTTTAATCGATTGACAGCCCTAATATATATATATATATATATATATATATATATATATATATATATATATATATATATATATATAAGATTTTTTTTTTATTTATATATAAAATATTTATATTTATATATAATATAAATTATATACAAATATATATACAGTATATACATTTCTTAAATATATACATGCATGTGTGTGTATTCATATATACAAAATAATTATACACAGTACACACACACATTATGTAAACAAACTTTATTTTGGATGCGATTAATCGCGATTATTCGTTGTCCAGCACTAGAAAATGTACATTCTGTACCAGATAAATCAAAATCAAACTGAACTGAATCAAGATAGGAACTAAATGGAATTGCAAGCTAGTGAATCAAACTCTAATGCGATGTAATGTAATGTAATGTAATGTAATGTAATGCGATGTAATGTAATGTAATGCAATGTAATGTAATGTAATGCGATGTAATGTAATGTAATGTAATGTAATGTAATGTAATGTAATGTAATGTAATGCGATGTAATGTAATGTGATGTAATGTAAAGTAATGCGATGAAATGTAATGCGATGTAATGTAATGCAATGGAATGTAATGTAATGCAATGCAATGTAATGTAATGTAATGTAATGCGATGTAATGTAATGTGATGTAATGTAAAGTAATGCGATGGAATGTAATGCGATGGAATGTAATGCGATGTAATGTAATGCGATGGAATGTAATGCGATGTAATGTAATGCGATGGAATGTAATGTAATGTAATGCGATGTAATGTAATGTGATGTAATGTAAAGTAATGCGATGGAATGTAATGCGATGGAATGTAATGCGATGGAATGTAATGCGATGGAATGTAATGTAATGTAATGCGATGTAACGCTCTACCTGTGTGCTGTGTCCAAGCTCAGGTGATCTCTCGCTGTCGGAGCTGTTGGTTCGTTCGCTCAGCGGTTTGGAGAGCTGTCGATCTTTCACAGGAGTGCAGCGCTTACGGGGTGTGTTTCCTCCATCCAGCCTGCAACACACACACACACACACACGCCATCATTTCTGTGAGTTTTCTGACTGTATTCCTAGCCTAGCTGCACTTCAATCTAGATCAACCCTGCTTGGTTACGCTTACAAACACACATGCGTTGTTGGGGAAGCGACTCTGAAACTAGTTAGACAAACTATAAGATACTCCAAAGTTAAAGTAGTTAAGATCAAGCTAATCTTCTGAAAAAGTAGCTAGCTACACTACAAGTTGGGTTTACAACAACATAATGCAATACAATTATGATTTCAAAGAGGATTGTTTTTTTTTTGTAAATGATCCAAAGATACCAACAATACTCAAATATATATCTCAAACTGACTGTCAAAGTGCAAAATTCTGGCTGATACCGATAATTCTTCATATTTGAAAGCCGATAACCGATATATTGGACCGATATATAAATCAAAATCCAATATTTTATATAATTTTTGAGACTGATTACAAAAACAAAAGTCTCAAGCACACAATTATAACGTTCTCATTATAATTGTACGTGGGCGATATGACAGACTTGCGCTGCACATGTTGCACTGAACTGTATTTTCCTTTTTTGAAGTGATTTCAATCAATTCAAAAGCATCATGTTGATCAGTGCACATCTGAAGTGTTTCAGCTGAAGGAAATAATGCATTATTTATCGGCTTTAAGATATCGGCCGATACCGATATGGTGGCCGATATAACGTGCATCCCTACAAAACTGCAACAGATATAACATCAATGCAAGAACAAAATGTATGCAACTTATATTGGATACACAGGAGTGAGTGGTCAAAAATGCAGGTTAAACTGGCAGAATTTCTGAGACGCAAATTGTTGCTAGCATGAACACAGTGTTATACCTGTCGCAACCTATTTAAACAGATCACACACTTTTTCTGTGATAAGCGGCCACAGCTATACTGCGACCTTCGGTTTCGGTTTGATTGACAGATGCTTTGCCAAAGCAATGGTCCGTTAGTGATCTTTTAGGTTCATTACAAAACTGTTGCGGGAATGATTCAACTATGGAGGGTCATCATTGTTATTAAATCAGATATTGACGTTTGATATAGAGTGAAATAAAGCTGGTTAATTAATCCATTTAAAAAGGCAAGATGCGTGGCAGAACAATAGATGGCGGTAATGCACAATTTTAGTTAACGATCTATTAAGAAGATGACGCTACTTGTTGGAAAAAGTAGTTAGCTACTGGAAAAGCTACACTGTTTCAAAAGCAACTGAGTTGCTCTTAAGCTACTGAAAAACATAGTTAAGTTAGTAGCGTCGCTACTTGTCGTTAGCTACTCCCCAACACCGCATGGTATTACTGAAGATGTGTGTTGGTGGCCTGACCTGGGTGACGGCATGGACTGAATCTCATTCTTGCTGGTTTTTAAGGGTGTACGTGGTTTTTCAGCCACAGACACGGTTATGCAGGGGCCGACATCAGTGAACAACTCCTGATCATTCAGTTCCTACACACATCCAACACAAAAGAGCATTAAAACATAATAACCAGAAGAATTCAAGTCAGGCAAGTGAGCATAATACACACTGAGCCCCGAGGACTTAGGACAATGTGAAAATGTGACTTCTTTGTTTTTTTGCTTTTTTGCTTTCCTTTTTGACAAATGTTTTGCTTGAAAAGTGTGCTTGTACTATCTTTATTTTAAAATAAATTACATTTAGTTAGATTTTTTCCATATATAATGTAAATATATGCATGCTTCAGACTATATTTGTGTGTCTCACCAGCGTGTCGGTCTCGGACAGCGGCTCGTCCAGGTTACGGCTGCGCGAGTGTTTGAGTTTATCTGACGGCGGCTGCTCCCCCTGCTGGACACACACACGAACTACAATCACAAACACCATACACACACACACAAACCTACTAAGGGTGTCCAATCCGACTCCTGGAGGGCCAGAATCAGCCTACACCTGGGTTTAGCTAACCTGCTACAGCACAATTGCCTGGAAGTTTCTGACCGCCTTGATGAGCTGGTTCAGGTGTGGTTTATTAAGGCTGGCGCTAAACCATGCAGGACAATGGCCCTTTGGACACCCTTGTACTAAACACTCACAAACAGGGCCTAAAATTAACATTCGCCAAGCACCAAATGCAGTAAAAA
>CM040818.1:53686698-53706698 GCA_022828995.1 Vimba vimba
ATAAAAACAAGAATTAAATATTTATAACACAATTCAGACAGAATACTGAAATCATTCAGAGAGTCGTTTATCTGTGCATTTGTTTATCTGAGTATTTCATGGAAATGCAGTCATTTACTCTCTGAATGTCACCAGGACATAAAACAGATGGTTTTCTTTATTACTTTATAAAGAAAAAAAAAAGATGAAAAGCTACAAAAGGGGGCTGTTTAATAGTAATGTTGTGTGTTAACCGGAGCTCACTGCGGTCGTTCATATTCATCAGTACAGAGATGCAGTATGAGTGTGTGTGAGTGTGTGTTAGTGTCTTACTCTCGTGATGGAGGCGTTGGAAGTAAGTTTGCGTCTGGGTTTCTTCTTCCTCACCTCGTCCTCTTCATCATCTAGATACTGAAACACACACACAATCCATTAAACAAACACACATATATACACACACTCACAAATATATACACTCACTCACAAACATACACACACACGCACGCACGCTAGGGAATAAAGAAGCATTATTAGTAAAATAAATAAATAAAAATATGTCACACACACACAGACATTTTATTTAAAAATATTGATTTAAAAATAATTTATTAAAAATACTTTATTACAGTTATCTTATTAAAAATATTCATTTTTTTATTAATTTATTAAATTTATGAATTTATTAAAATGGAAACTACATTTATTTAAAACAATTCGTTTTAAAAAATATATATTTTATGTATTAAACCATCTTTTAAAATCTTCTAGATTATTTAACATTTTTATTTTAAATTAATTTATGTTTATTTTATGTTTATAAAAAAATTAATTCAATTTAAAAACATGTATTCCAAAATGAATTAATTAATAAAAAATGTGTTACTTGATCAAACACACACACACACACACACACACACACACACACACACACACACACACACACACACACACACACACACACACACAGTTGACCTACATGATGTACGGGATCGTCGCTGCCCTCCTGCTCAGACGAGTAACTCTCCTCCTCTTCCTCGGAGTAGTTATCAATATCAGGAGAACGATCTGAGCGCAAGAAAATAAGAGAGAGGAGTGTGTGTGAGAAAGAGAAGAGCACAGTAAATGAGATGTATAGTCCAAGGCTCGACATTTTGCCTTTTCATGTGCAAGTAAATCTGTCATTCACTTGTCCGAGTGACAAACTTGCTTGTCTGGAGTTTTGTGTGTGTGTGTGTGTGTGTGTGTGTGTGTGTGTGTGTTGTAAATATAATTTATTCTGAAGCAATATTCTCATCGGTGTTCAATCAGCTTTGATATAGGCTATTTAAATCTGCATATTGTAATATCTGCACCTTTAAAGGGCACATCAAAAAAAGTCAGATTCAAGCACTTTAAGCACCTTGTACGAATATTTTCTTCATACATTTGTAAGTTAAATAAAGTTTCAAGACAATTAACAAATCACAGATTTTGGATTTTATTGCGTAAAAAAAAAAAAAAACTTTGTCCCAACTTTTCTGGAAAAGGGGTTGTACCTCTTCATACATATGTCTGTTTTCAAGGGTTTTCCAGGACTTCAAGCACGTTAAGCACCTCATAGGAACCCTGTGATTGGTCAATCGCTACACCAACCCAGTGAACTGGTCTCTCACCGTTCATCTTGGCTTTGGGTCCCTCGTGGTCGATGGGCTGACTGGACAGAGAGTAAACTCTGATCTCGGCCACCGGGACGGACACCTCCTTCAGCTGACTGTGCAAACCCAGAACCTGAGCGCCCTCCGTGGGGTGCTGCATCACCTGACCACACCCGAAGACATCCATGAGCAAACACAGAGTCACAGCTTCACCTCAGCTAGTGCTTATAGAAAAACATTTATATCACAGTATTTTTCAAAATTATACTGGTTTCACAGTATATGACGGTATTTTATTTAATTTTCCAAGCATGATTGGGTGTTAACCACATTTTCTACTGATTGAGAGAGGAAATACTGCAGTAGATTGACTTTATCAAAATTCCACACTAGTATTAATACAGGTTTGCAAGGCTGTTTATAAAGAGCTGCCAGCAGGAGGCGCTTTAGGAGCGGCAGAAACACCTGGTAACAACTGGTAACGTATATACACAAAGCGGTTTCCCCAGTAACGGCTGAACACAAAGCAGTTTCCCTGGTAATGGCTGAACACAAAGCGGTTTCCCCGGTAACGTATATACAAAAAATGGTTTCCCCGGTAACGGCTGTACACAAAACGGTTTCCCCGGTAACGGCTGTACACAAATCGGTTTCCCTGGTAACGGCTTAAGACAAAACGGTGTCCCCGGTAATGTATGTACACAAAGCAATTTCCCCAGTAACGGCTGTACACAAAGCGGTTTCCCCGGTAACGACTGAACACAAAGCGGTTTCCCCGGTAACGGCTGTACACAAATCGTTTCCAGGTAACGTCTGAAGACAAAACGGTTTCCCCGGTAACGTATGTACACAAAGCAGTTTCCCCGGTAACGGCTAAACACAAAGCGGTTTCCCTGGTAACGGCTAAACACAAAGCGGTTTCCCCGGTAACGGCTGAACACAAAGCAGTTTCCCCGGTAACGGCTGAACACAAAGCGCTTTCCCCGGTAACGGCTGAACACAAAGCAGCGCAGCACTCATAAACGCTGCTTCATCAGGAAAGAAAGATTAAATGAAAATATCATCAAAACTTTTCTAAAGACAGTCAGACTTCCCTTCAAAGATACATTCATATAAAAACACCTGCACCGCTTTTTGACTTTGTTGAATAAACATGAGCACTGCACGTTTTCAATGTCAAAGCCTTTTGGAAAATCTATTTGTGGCGGCCAGTGTTGATATGTAAGGGATAATGTAGAGCAGCAGTTGTTATAGCGAATACAACCCCGACAGGCTGATCATCTATAACAACCGCCTCGCTCTACATTATCCCGCTTATTACATGGTTACCTACCAAATAAATCAATAATTTGACACAAAATATTGATTTAAAAAGGAGTTTATTGATTTAAAAAGGATTGTATTGCTTCCGCTAAAGAAAATAGTCTGTTCTGTCTCTACGGTTAGAATCCTGCGTCCATAGCAACGATCTGTTTTTCATGGCAACGGTGAGTTAGCGGTCTTATCAAGAAATAACGGACCGCATTCTACATTAGAATTCAACCAAGCCATGTAATAAATGAAAATAACATCGAAACTTTTCTAAAGACAGTCAGTTCCCTTCAAACATACATTCATATAAAAACACCCGCGCCACGTTTTGACTTTGAAACGTGCAGTGCTCATGTTTATTCAACAATGTCAAAGCCTTTTGGAAAATCTATTTGTGGCGGGCAGTGTTGATATTGTGAACCAATGTATGGGAAACATATATAATTTAACATAAATATAATTTGACAGCTATCAATTATAGTTGAACCTATCCATCTTCACCATCACACTTAGTAACACACACAGCTGTGTATCACCACAGTGCAACAGTGAAAAGACCCTCTCAAACAGTGTCGCGCCGCATTCCCCGCATTGTTTAAGCGACATACACCGGTATTGCGGTATATTAAAAAATTCATATCATAACAAAAATAAACACCGGTATGAACCGGTATACCGCCCAGCACTAACCTCCGCCATGTTGATGAGGCCGAGCGCCAGCGTCTTGTAGCCCAGGATGGTTCGGTTCTTGTACCTCTTCCTCCTCTGCAACATGATCTGAAGCTTGTTGGCGTCTCGCTTCAGGAAGTGAGGATACTGAGGAGAAGAAGAGTGTTTGATTTAGGCCTTCTGGACGTGATTCTGTTAGAGAGAGCTTGTGTTCACACACACACCTGTAAGGAGAAGGTGAGCTGCAGGTCTGTTTCCGTCTGGCCGCTCGATGGCAACAGGATTTCATTGGAACGAAGGATTCGCTTTGAGCCCTGAGGGAGAAGAGAGGACAGATGGTGAACATCATTAGACGGAGGGGAGCGCTGGGTCTTTAAGATCGAAATGCGAGAGCAGAAAACGCAAACCTTTCAAAAATAAAACCTCTGTTGGGTATTTACGCTATTGTTCAAAAGAAAAAATACAGTAAAAGCAGTAAAATTGTGAAATATTATTACCATTTAAAATGGCAGTTTTCAATGCAAATGTGTTGTAAAATGTAATTTATTCCTGTGATCAAAGCTGAATTTTCAGCATCATTACTCCAGTCTTCAGCGTCACATGATCCTTCAGAAATAACTCTAATATGATGATTTGATGCTCAAGAAACATTTCTGATTATTATCAATGTTGAAAACAGTTTAATATTTTTGTGTACATTTCAGGATTCTTTGATGAACAGAAAGTTCAGATCAGATTAAACATTATAAATGTCTTTACTGTCGCTTTTGATTAATTTAATGCATCTTTAAAAGCATTCTTTTTTTTCAAAAAATATGTATAATTTACTGTCCCTAAAAGTTTGAACGGTGGTGTAAAAGGTACTCGATCAAAAGCGACAGAGACTAAAAACATTAAAAAAAACTGCAGCATTTTTGACTTCAGTAATGTGAAGTAATTTTGAGAGAAACAGAATGTGGGCGGGGCTTGAGTTCACCAATCAGGATGTGATTGGATCATAAAAAGTGGGCTGTGTTATGGTTGGCAGATGATGTGCACTGAGGAATCGTTCACATTCAGGCCAGGAAAGTGAGTTTTAGGGTGTATATACATTTAGTCCTGATCCGCTTAACATTCACATTGGCATTTTAACACCGAACCTAAAGGCACAGGGATATGTATTTTCACGACCTGATTGGTCGGCTTTTATCATGTATATTTTGCAAATGAACTTCCAAACATCCAAAACAGCGCTGTGTTTGGCGCTAAAAGTAGCTCGTTGTATGTGCGTAGCTACATATGATGCTGTTTTGACCAGCTGAGAAGTCACGAAGAGCTTATAAAATGTCTAAAGGAGTCAAAACAGCGACAGGAATCCCTCCGGCACACAAATGAAGATCTGCTGTGAGGAGACGCGGTTCTGATGCCAGTACTGAACTGTGAAAAATGACTATTACGAGATTAAACAGGTGTGCTCGAGCGTTCTGTCCTTTTAGGGTCGCATCTTGTGACATCACATCCTGTTTTTGGTTTGTTTAGATGTCATTGGTCCGTGTTGTGTTCATGTTTCATCTTTCCGTTCGGTTCAGACAGCAGCGTTCACACTTGTTCAAATGAACCGCACTAACAGAGCAATCACACCAGGGTTAGGTTTAATCCAACCAAACATGACAGGTGTGAACACACTAAGTAAACACGGTCAGTTTAAGTGTGATGTTGAATTTGAGCAGAACGAGTAAAGCACCTGGAGTTTGACAGCGATGACCACAGACGTCAGATCTTTATCCAGCTCCTTCAGCATGACCAGCTTCTTCAGAGTCAGATTGAAGAGCCTGCGGACACACAAGCCACTCCACAATTCAATAATGTATCACAATATTGGGTGGCAAATGAAACAGCAGCAAACGTACAACAGAGACTGTGAGAAAGTGAATCAGTATCGATCAGTTACAATGGCACTGATCTAGTTGTGTCGTGTGGTGGAGCACAGCTTTATTGTGACAGATATGAACGCGTGTGTTATTCTCGTCTTGTTTCGGAGGGTCAGGGAAGGTTAGCGAAGGTTAGCGAAGGGAATCATTTACAGTGACTCCTGAAATAGAGGCTCTTCCGACAAGAGCTGCTGCCATACAGATCAATAACAACCTAAAACCGATATTGACCCGACGACAATCATCAGACACACACACACACACACACACACACACACACACACACAACCTCAGGTGGGCGACGTGCATTTTCACACATCAGCATTCAATACACCATTTACTTTTATATCATTCATCAAAGGCGTTCGTTTAAAAAATTCCATCTACACACACCCTCAGTCTCTCAGTGCAAAATGGAAGTATAGAAATAAAAATAAACAAAAAGAGATTAGACACCATCCTCAGAGGAAAGACAGACAATATCAGCAGAGTGAAGATGATAAAAGAAATTAATCGAGGTGGTTTATTAATATAAAACATGTATGTTTAATGTTTACCATGCTAATACAGCTACTTGAATCTGTAGCTTCTTGAATGCCATTTTTGATCAAATGCTTCATTTAAAAGAGCCCTGTTATGCCCTTTTACAAAATCTTCATGTTGTTTCTGAGCTCTATTAGAGTAGTTTTTCATCTTGAATGTTCAAAACACATTATTTTCTGCATATAATCCACTGTTGCAGCTCCTCTCTTCCCAGTCTGTCAGTAACGCTCTGTTTAGTTCCTGTCTCTATGAAGCCCCTCCTTCTGAAAAGCACACTGTGCTCTGATTGGTCGGCTGGAGCAGTGTGTTGTGATTGGTCAAGTGCGTTGAGTGTTTGGGAAATGCCACGCCCCTTATCATAACCACCAGTTTCAACACACTACTAACCAACTCAACCAGGCCCCGCCCCTTTATTCTGTATGGAAGCTCGTTTCCACCAGAGAATAAAACATTTTAAAAGATAATTGCGAGTTTACATCTCACAATTCTGATTTTATTTTTTGGAATTGCGTGTTATAAAGTCAGAATAGCTAGAAATAAACTCGCAATTCTGATTTTTTTCCTTGCAATTGTGAGTTTATATCTTGCAATTCTGACATCTTTTCTCAGAATTGTTGTGAGATATAAACTCGCAATTGCGAGTACACGACATTCCTCCCGAGTTGGTGACATCACCAACCCTAAAATTTACATAAACCCCGCCCCCGGAACACGATTTATAGATTATCGTGACAGAATATGCTAATCAATGACTAGAAGATTACACATAAGCTACATAAATTCATCAACTAACTATTCAGAAATGTCCTGTTGCTTCTACATGTCACTTCATCTTGAGTCTCTCCATCTTTGTCTGACTCCGGTTTGAACATAAAAGGCTAAAAGTTTTTGAAATTTTCAGTGCATGTGTGTGTGAGGTAAAAGGACACGAGCTCTTGAATCTCCGCCCCCTGTGCCGGAAGCAGCAGCTCATTTGCATTTAAAGGGACAGACACAAAAACTGTGCATTTTTGCTCGCCCTCAAAAAGTGACAATTTTAAAGGAGTCATGACCTGTAATTTTCACTTTTCCACGAGAAAAAAATGTATGTTATGATTGCCTAACGATTATACACTGGCTGGGAAGCCGATATTTAAAAGTGAAGCGTTTGTTTACCCCTGGGTTCGTCAACCAGCCCACGTGCACGCGCACTCAAATACGTGATGTTAATTTCTGCGCCGACTTGACCATATATGGACACCGCAGACCTATGCTGCAGGAAGCCCGCCCTGCCCCTCTCCCCCTCATATTCAGTCGAGCGCCGCCATTACTGAATTCCGATTCGAAGTACGCACTCGACCGTGAAAGATGCAGAAACGTGGTGCACACGTGAGTTGCTCTGTTGTTGACTGCCAGAATCAACATGAAAATGTTTTTTCTCTCCCAAGAATGGACCAAGCTATCAGGGACCAGTGGATTAAATTCATTTTTAATGACGCGGTTCCTACAACCCTTCCCACTGGCTTAGATATGCTGAAGCGTTACCTGCGGTGTCAACCCCCCTCCTTCCTGCCACCAATCAACGCGCCCCTCATTTGCATTATTACAATGACCGTCCACGACAGCCAAAATATCGCATCAGATCTCGCGAGACAATAACGCCTTCAGAAATGAGGGTCAGAGGAGCTCTGTGTTTATTTTTTTTCCACTTTTTTTCCACTTTTCTTTTTTAGAAGGGCCTGATAGACTATAATAGCGCGTGGGTATCCAAGGTAATATCAAATCAAATCAAATCAAATCAAGTATATTTGTATAGCGCTTTTCACAATACAGATTGTATCAAAGCAGCTTCACAGTATTAAAATAAAATAATACAACAAAGTTTGTTTCTAGTGGAATTTATTGATTGATAGAATAAAATGAAATATTCCCAAAATATCCCCAACTGAGCAAGCCAAAGGCAACAGTGGCAAGGAACCGAAAAAACTTCATCAAGTGACCTAATGGAGAAAAAAAAACCTTGGGAGAACCCAGGCTCAGTCGGGGGCCAGTTCTCCTCTGGCATTTATGAACTAGAGGCCGGATTGTAGTTTGAAACTGTGAGATTAACAATATTATATGAATGCCTGGCTGAAAAGATGCGTCTTTAATCTAGTTTTAAACTGGGAGAGCGAGTCCGAGCAACGAACAGTATCAGGAAGGCTATTCCAGAGTTTTGGAGCCAAATGTGAAAATGCTCTCCCTCCTTTGGTTGATCTGAATATCCTAGGTATGACCAAAAGCCTCAAATTTATTGATCTTAAAGAGCGCGATGGATTATAGGGTGACACTAGGTTATGTAATACTAGGTTATGACTCCTTTAAAATATCTGTGGGGTATTTTGAGCTAAAACTTCACACACACACACTCTGGGGACATCAGAGACTTATTTTACATCTTGTGAAAAGGGCATTATACCACCCCTTTAAGTCAGTCACTCCTAAACACTGACTTCAGCACACACTCGGGTCTAACATTGACCAGCCTCCGGTCACTGTGCAATGGAAGCGAAATATTGTGACATTAGTGCTTAACAGCAAAGTCACAATTATTCACTGTGAAATGTAGGCTACGTTGCAAAAAAACAACAACAACAACAACAACAACACTGCAACTGAGAAAACCTCAGTGTTCACGAGGGTTGAATCACAGCCTTCATTCGACGTCGCGAGTTCAAGAGTCACGGACGACTAGAAACTGAAGCTCGTTTCTCATCAGGATCTTTGAACGCTTGGACAGAAACGGTGCAGCTGAATGAATGTTACACACGCACAGAAAGTGAACAGGGCTTTTAGTATGGCGTGCCTGAGCAGGAACACGAGCACAGCAAACTAAATTAATATTAAACACCGACATCAGCGGGGAATTGAAGACACGTCCGTTTCCGAAACAACGATCAACGAGACAAACTCTTAGCCGCAAGCTCCACATTAAATACACTCAATAAAAACACATTAAATACACTAAATAAAGACACTCAACATGAAACATGCAGCAGGTGGACGTGTGTTTCAGCACAACACACCTAAACCTCACACACGTGAACCACACTGAACATTCGAGCTCGTTTCTTTGATTAATAATAAATTAACCTAACCGCTTTAGTGTGTGTGTGTGTGTGTGTGTGGGACGCCACACGAGTTTATCTTCCATAAATCAGGTTATTACAGTAATAAAGCTGAAGATAACAGCTGTACAGGTTCATAAAGTCTCGATGGATGGCTACTGCTACCATATGTTTATTAAAATCCAATAAACATATAAACACAGCTGATTTTCTCTCAAACTCATCTAGATTACAGTCTTTCACACTTCTAATGCACCTCTTAAATGAAGATAAACACCATAATTAGACCATGACCTTAAACAAAAACATTCCTAACACATATATTGGCATTTTTTAGATTTAAAGGGGTCATGAGAAATCAGACCTGCTTGATCTTTTGGCATATAAGAAGTGTTTATACCATTAAAACATCCTGCAAGTTTCATAGCTAAAAACGTCCTCCTCGTAATAAACAAAGCATTTATTTAATCAAGCTCCAAAAACAGCTCGTTTTGATATTGGGTGACCTGTGACGTCACATGGGCAAATACATTTGCATATGCCCGCCTCCAGAGCAAGACATCGACCAATAGTTATACATCACGACTATATGTTTGTTCGGAGCATTTTGTTTTGTAAACGAGGCACAGTGTAATGGAGAGTTCGCAAAGAAACTTCTGATGAAAGATGAATCAGCGACTGTATTGAATCTGACAGCAACTGCATCACAAACCGCAGGTAAATGATTTCATAATGCTTTATGGGTAAATGACGGTTTTATATGGATAATGTTTTCATAACACTTCCTCGCATGCAAGTGGCCATTATATTACTGATGTGACTTAAAAATAAAAAATTTAATAAAAATATGTATAAATAAGTCAGTAAAACATAAATAAATGTAAGTACATACATAAATCATTGATAAACGGTATTCTATAAATACACCATGTACATGAGGTCAGTTAAAAAGTAAAAAAAAAAGTGTTTTCTGCTCATCAAGGCCGCATTAATTTGATCAAAAATACAGTAATATTGTGACATATTTTTACAATTTAAAATAACTGTTTTCTATGTGAATATCTAGTAAAATGTAATGTATTCCTGTGATCAAAGCTGAATTTTCAGCATCATTACTCCAGTCTTCAGAGTCACATGATCCTTCAGAAATCATAATAATATGAGGATTTTCTGTTCAAGAAACATTTCTGATTATTATCAATGTTAAAAAAAAAAAAAAAAAAAAAACAGTTGAGCTGCTTCCGATTTTTTGTGGGAAAAGGACAAATTTTTCTTTGTACTCCGTGATGAACATAAAAAGCATTTATTTGAAATTGAAATCTTTTATAACATTATGAATGTCTGATACATTTAATGCCTCCCTGACGAATAAAAGTATTCATTTCTTATGAAAAAATCTTGCTGACCTCAAACTTTCGAGCGCTAGTGTGTGAATGGTCTGTTAGTGTGTGCGTCGTCTCATCTCATCAACACACACACACACACACACACAGGTCAAAGCCTCGGCCCGTAACTCTACAGTGACCCTTCAGCTACAGAAAACAAACACACGTCATCAATCACACACAGCTGTCCGTGCAACGCGAGCGCCTCTTCTCCGAGTGTGTGTGTGTGTGTGTGCACGGCTTTGATTAGTTTGGGAACAGTTTCACACACAGGTGTGGAGAGGAGATTTGATCACTGTCTGGGTCGGTCCTCAGATCTATGAAGACCGAGCTTTACAGGACTGTGGGACGCTTTTACTCGCTGTCATGAGATATTAAAGGAACAGGACAGCAGTCGACAGCTGAAAGCTCACCGGAGGGTTCAGAGGAACAAATGAGGTGAAGCTTGTATTTTCTGTTTACAGGCTCACAAAAATACTTCAATGATAATACAAAACTGGAGCGGTGCAGCTGTCCAAAAGCCTGGACTGGTTTTAGGAGGAGAAAATATGCATAAATAAATAATTGAGTAATAAATAAGTCAGTAAAAAGTAAATAAATAATTCCATAATCAATAAATCAGTAATAAATAGTCAGACAGACAGTTTGATAGATAGATAGATAGATAGATAGATAGATAGATAGATAGATAGATAGATAGATAGACACTCACTGAATGTGATTCTAATGGTCGTCTGTCTATAAATGAGATCTAATGAAGCTCCTTAACATTCTTCACACACACAGACACACTCTAGTATGCACATCTGACCTTGTCAAAGAGGACACTTTATAATGTACACACACAGACAGACACACAGACAGACACACACACACACACACACACACACACACACACACACACACACACACACACACACACACACACACACACACACACACACACACACACACACCCACCCAGCGCCTCTCATTACATGACTGATTTTCCATGACCTTCAGCACAAACACTGATCCTGGAAGGTGATTGGCTCTTTGTTGCCTCACATCTGTCCATGTTTTCATTCCCAGCATCTCTCGAGTACCTGTCTTCCTTCAACACACACACACACACACACAGTCACACACTTTCCTTTCCTCATCCCATCGACACTCACTTTATTCCTTTTATTCTGCTGTATTATGCTTGTACATAGTCCATGGACCACAAAACCAGTCCCAAGGGTAAATTTTTTTAAATTGAGATGTATACATAACCTGAAAGCTGAATAAATAAGCTTTCCACTGATGTATGGTTTGTTAGGATACACAACTATTGAAAATCTGGAATCTGAAGGTGTGAAAAAAATCAAAACATTGAGAAAAGCGCCTTTAAAGTTCTCCATTTATGTTCGCGATTGTGCTGCATTCACACACAAAAATAATTGTTTTATATATTTACGGCTGGAAATTTACTAAATATCTTCATGGAACATGATCTTTACTTAATATCCTAATGACTTTTGGCATAAAAGAAAAATCGATAATTTTGTACAACATACAATGTATTGTTGGCTATTGCCACAAATATACCCGTGCGACATGTGACTCGTTTTGTTTTCCAGGGACACACACACACACACACACACACACACATATGTCTCAGACAGGGATTTATCATGCTGTTCTCTCTTGAGTGTGTTTGCTAACAATCTAACAGTAATAATGATTAGTTTGTGTAATGGACGTGACCTGAAATCAGTGTAATTACACAGACCCCGACACTCAGATAACCAGCGGACTAGATGATGCATAAACACACAGTTCTGCGGATCAGGAGCTATTCTAGTGCCAGTGTGTGCTTTCATATTACAGTCGCATTACAGTGCACTGAAGTAATAGATGCTCGTGTTTCTCTGGCTCCATTCAGACACAATTAAACACACTCAAAGCAAACACACTGAGGCGGAGCTGGACGAAGCCCAATCCATGAATCAGCCAGACGCAGATGTCTGAAGCTCTGGGAAGTTCTGGCTGATCCAAACAGCTCTTTTCCCTCGGAGAGCCGGAATCAGCCGTGCCTTTCATCCAAAACACATCATCAACAGCTCATACACACACACGTCTCCAGCGCAGCGTTTAACCCTCGACCGGCCGCACACACACTCCCACTCACATCCTGAACTCTGGGAAATATCTGCCATCAGCTCTCGCTTCCACGAACGCTTCCCGACGCAACTGTGCCCAAACCCTCTAAACACGCCAGGATGAGGAGCGTCGACATCAAACGGCACCCTGGGAAAATTCTAACGTTATTGTGGATACACTCGGCACACATAACACCCGGATCGATCCCCATCTCCAGTAGCAGTATTAACATTAAGTGACATGGCATCTGACGCACAGAAGCCAATGACACATCACTATGGGTACTGGCACATCCGGTGGCACATCCGGTCTTCATTGGCATGTGTCACTGACATTATCGCGACACATGTCACCGTTTGTTGTGACACCTCCAGTATTGACTGCACCTATAATCAAGCACATATACTGACGTAGGCTAATTGTGACACAAAATCCTAAATAAATAGCATCATTTTGTGATATTTTTAAATATCAATTCAAACGTGTTATTTGTGTCACGTCTGTATTTGATTGGTATGTGCCACTGAATGTTGTAATACCAGAGCTACTTTATGTTGTTTATCTCGTAAAGTCACAAACTGCCCATTCTAGGAAAGACAGGAAATAAATCTATCATGGGTCACTACAGAGCCCGTCTACGGAGAGCCTGGCCACTCCCTATTAAGTCCTATTGTACCGAATTTTGGTTGTAGTTCCACCAGAGTTCCACTGGGGGCGCTCGCCATGAGTGCAAAATGAATGGGAGTCTATGGAGCTAGATGGCTAAATGTGTCTCTTTCACCCGATTGCCGTTGAGAAATCTCAGATTTAATTGTAGGTTTTGCAAGTTCAACATGGGTTATAGGTTTAAAGTTGAATGAACGAGTACTTAAGTCCTTTTGATTTCTTACAGGTTGAGTTGTTGTTGCCCATAACACGCTAGCATTAGCTAATGAACGCTGATTGGTCAGTGAAGGACTGATTACGACCAGAGATACCGCTTGATGGCATCGTGGCATCCGAAGCGGGACCAGAAGCAAACAAGACAAAAACTCTTCTAGCACGTGTATTTACCTGTGTCAGCTGTGTTGTCGATGCCTCGAGTGAAAAGAAAGTGCAGAGCGCGAACGCACCAAAGCGACTGAAGGATTGCCGTAAAGCCGTATCTCTGGTCGTACGATGTGTATGACGTCATTGACACTTTAAAAGACTTTTTAAAGCAAATAAGTGACTCTAAAAAAATCTAACACCCAGCAATGTGTAATTTCTTTGCATCTCCTTTTGAATACAAGATTCAAATTACTAGACAAAAAATTATATCCTGAGAAAAGTGGATTTTGAGGGGTATAGCGCCATAGACCTCCATTCATTCTGCACTCGTCCTGTGAGCGCCCTCATATGGAGCCAGAGTGGAACTGCAACCAGTTCAGAAGCCACAAGTGTACTGAGAGTGGAAGTTCTCCCCTTATTAGACATTCTCTGGTCAATATGAATAACGTATTAACAGTCGCATCCGTTACTGTTAACCGTTATCCGTTAATTATTCAATAAATAAAATCCATTTTTGTTGTACAAATTAACTGTGCATATGTTACATAATCTACATTACACACAGGCAGACAGCTGCAGGTGTCACTGCTGGAGATGCCACAACATAAAGAGACATGTCAGTTTTAGTGACACAGGCCAACAGGCATGTGTCACTAAAACATGTGATGTGCCAATGGATTGCGTCATGAGCCACTTGCATAATTTGCTTTATGCTGTCAAACATATGACAATATTACATATTACAATTATAAAATCAATACATTTATAAACTATAAGTAGTTAAATTCTACTTTGCATCATTTTTAACTACATAAATCATGGCGCTTTATTGGGTATGCACCAGATAAATAATATTTTAAAAATAAATAAATAAATATTTTTCCAAAAATATTTTAAAAACTATAAATAAATATGTAAAAAAAATAATAAATTCAAAAAATAATACATACATATTTTTAAAAAATTAGGGATGCACAGATATGGACATTTTGGCTGATACCGATAACCGATAATTCTTTATATTTGTAAGCCGATAAATCTAAATCCACATTTTTATATAATTTTTGAGAGACTGATTACTGTAAAAATACAGCAGCCGCACACTCAAACACTGTGCAAAATCAATTTATTAGCAAGCTTTCGGTCTTGCGACCTTCTTCAGGCATACAAACAAAGTGAATGTGGCCATACAAAAGGGCTCTTGCCAATCACCTCTCCTGATTGCATAATACCAGACACCTGTGTTAACATGGCTAAGGCTACAGGGATAGGGAACATGGGAAATGTAGTTCAACATAGCCTATATCAAGTATAGCCTTAGGCACAGGGTCTACTGAAAACAAAAAACAAATTACATCAAAACTTCAAATAGATAAAAACATTACAAGATTACATTGCACCGACACAAATAGAAAGAAACCACTATTCTATGCAAATATCAGGCTATGACCATCATAGAGCATAGAATAGTCTACTCTATAGTAATGAGATTACAGAAACACACTCATATCAAACTCCTCATTGAGACCCAGTGGTTGTAGAGCTTTAACATATAGATCCAATACAGCTCTCTCTGACATAGTCGCCTGTCAACATCACCCCCTCTCTAAGAAGTAACCTTATTTATCCGCTTTAATATATCGGCCAAATGTTCTTTTCGGGCCAAAAACGATAACATTATAAATCATCATATATCGGCTGCTACCGATATGGTGACTGATATATCGTGCATCCCTAAAAAAATGATAAATAAATATTTTATAAGTATTTAATAAATAAATATTTAATACATACATACAGTCCAAATATTATAGAACATCTTTCATATTGCTGCTATTGAGAATCGCACAGCTTGAACGCAGCCGTTTTAAAGCACGAGCGTCCTGCAGATTGGTCATGATGTTGGCAAATAACTACAGAGAGGAAATAGAGCTGTCAAAACCAGAAGAGGGCGAAGACGACAGAACAGACTCTCCGCCCTCTGCGCTTCTCTTTTATTCTCTTCTGATAGTCTTTCACTTCCTGTTCTCAGTCCTTCTCCTCACACACACACACACACCATCAGTCACACGCTCAGATTGATGCACGTTCTTCTGCTGAGGGAATCTCACTGACACGTTCATTCACACTTCATTCACAGTTTCATAGAAATAAAATAAAAAAGTGTTCTACAGAAAAATATGTTGCTTTAGGACCATAAAAGTCATTTGAAACAGAAGTTGAAATAGATTTTCTTCCGTGTTGTGGCGTATATCCGAGTGAAACTGCTTCTCGATTAAGACCAAATGTAGGCGGGGCTTGATTTTGTCTACTGGGATTTGATTGGATGGGTGTGGTTTGCTATTGGTGGATCTCGTGTGATTGACAGGTTGCCCCGCCCTCGTCATGAGAGGGCGTGATTCTGATAAAAGATTATGAGGCACATGAATTTAACAAAAATAATAATAATGTGTACAGATACAATAATTGTCCATTTTGATTTCATGGGGTCTTTAAATGTCATATATAAAAAAACAAACATCTCTGCAAGATGTCTACATTCACCACAATGACCACCGTTCAAACGACCAATCAGCTTGCTTGGACAGACTACAGACAGCCAATCTGACAGTGTGTGTGTGTGTGTGTGTGTGTGTGTGTGTGTGTGTCACGAACTGAAGCTTCGCCCCGAGACACAAATCAACTCTATTTGTCTTTCAAACATAAAGTTAATCTAGAACAAACAGGTGAAGCCTCATAAATGAAGTGTGAGCTGACAGCATTATTATGTGTGTGTGTTATGCATGCAGATATGATATAATATAAATACACAGATGAATGAATCATTTCAAAGCTCTATCCTCATCAGCCTCACACTGATGAGAAAGTGTGTGTGCGTGTGTGTTTGAGAAACAGACAGAGTGAGAGTGTGTGATTAGTATGCAGGTCACATACTTGCACAGACACAGAGAAACTGCAGGACCATAACACACCGGCAATGCTAAACACACACACACACGCACGCTGGGACTTTCCATTGCCTTCTTTCATTTTGATACTGAGCAAATGACAGTTTCTATCCTCTAATCCTACACCTTAATCCAACAGCCAGACAAACCTTTATCATTTCAGCTTTCAAGTTGTCTAAGACTTTTGGCTGGTCTACACAACATAGGCAAAACCCGGCACACACACTTTCACACACACACACACACACACACACACACACACACACACACACACACACACACACACACACACACACACACACACACACACACACACACACACACACAGACACACACACACACAGACAGACACAGACAGACACAGACAGACACAGACAGACACACACACACACATACTCTAAAGAATAAATTCACTAAAAAGAATAAATTCAGGAAAAAAATGTTGTTCATAAAATGAAAGTCAATGGGGTCCAATGTTGTTTGTACCCCAACATTCTTCAAAATATCTTCTTTTGTGTTTCGCAGAAGAAAGTTGGACTGAGAACATAATTTGTGTGATTTAGGATCAATACTAAGAGCTGGTGTCATGAAGAGAAAAGTTGGTTATTGAGGCAAACCTATTGTGTGTGTGTGTGTGTGTGTGTGTGTGTGAGTGTGTGTGTGTGTGTGAGTGTGTGTGTGTGAGAGAGAGAGAGAGAGAGAGAGAGAGAGAGAGAGAGAGAGAGAGAGAGAGAGAGAGAGAGAGAGAGAGAGAGATCCAATTTGTTTTTTTAATACAGAACGAATTGATCCACCTCCCTCATTAACACTTTAGCTCTGAGCTGATGTTCTACACACACACACACACACACACACACACACAGAGATAGACACACACACAGAGATAGACACACACACTAGGGCTGCACGATATTGGGAAAAAAATTACATTGCGATATTTTTTTCCCAACGATATATATCGCGATATTGCGAGCCATCAATCCAGGCTAAAGTCAATAATTACCATTCCATGTTATTAATAATTTCACTAATAAGCAAGCTTCATTACAAGTAACAAAAAGGCCACTTAATATTTTATTCCAGAAACATATTTCTCTCAGAATTCGGTGAACGTTCTACACAGGACCTAACGTTCTTCAGGTTCTAGGACCCGAAAAATTATGTTTTCTGTGCTGATTCAGTGACGCATTCATGTAAACGGCACCTAGAACCAGCAAAAGTCATGATTAATAATATGTAAAATATTACAGTGAGTCATTTTAATTGTTTATTAATAAACAAGTGTTTTCTGTAAAGATGAAGTTGACAATTACTGACTCGCGATCTTCACAGCAGTGATCGGGAGAAATGCACTTTTCTTACAGATTAATTTTTTTTTAATGGTTCTTCTGTAGATAATAGTTATATTTCTATTTTTTTATTATTATTGTTATTTTTTGGTGTGTGAGGCGAGTAGACTACCTTTTATGCTGAGTTTCGGTTCATGGATGATAGCTTAATCTCCAGTTCAGGCGCTGACTGCTAGGCCTATATTTAATTTTTAGGCTAGGCCCTATTTATTAAATCCAGAAAATTGGATAATGAAATACTGATTAAAATTAAGATACAATTAATACAAAACGAAATTCGTTTTAAAGAAAGGCTTTGTGCTTTCTGTTTGAGGTCTCTGTGAAAGTTTTAAAGCCGTCTTTTAGTGCGGCTTTCATAACGGTCGCGTGACGCGCCCATAATGTCACGTAACATTGTTTTTTCCTCATAAATGCGAACACGAAACGATTTTTAAAAAAAGACAACCATCCACGACTTTATAATACTCCAGCAAAGTAGCCTACCTCTTTTTGGTCAACATCCTCATTTTTGTAGACGAAATAGGCTAGTCCCAAATAGCTGATTTTGATTTTGTTGCGGAGGATCCTCTTCGTCGCGCATTTTTAGCTATAGGAGGATTGCCAGTGAATGTTGGCTGTTGGCTGTGAGCGTGAGCGCGGCAGAGCAAACAATCACTGTGCAGGCACGCGGAACGCGTATGTCACCCCAGCAAAAAGCCATACAACAAACTCGTGTTTACTGTGTGCTACCGTTCTCTTACACTATGGGTGCTACTAACGTTACCCTTCGCATCGCATGTTCCGGCGATGTGACTATCGCTCATTTGCACATCGCGATGTCGATGTTAAAACAGAATATCGTTCAGCCCTAACACACACACACACACACAGAGATAGACACACACACACACACACACACAGAGATACACACACACACACACAGATACACACACACACAGAGATACACACACACACACACACACACACACACACACACACACACAGAGATACACACACACACACACACACACACACACACACACACACACACACACACACACACACACACACACACACACACAGAGATACACACACACACACACACACACACACACAGACACACACACACAGACACACACACACACATTCATTAACCGCAGTAAACGGTTGATCAGCATCACTGAATCCATCATTCCTGAACGAGACACATGACGTCAAACCAGTGATTTCCTCCTCAGAATCACAGACAGTGGATCTGCGGCTCACACTCCTGCAGAAACACACACTCCTGCAGAAACACACACTCCTGCAGAAACACACACTCCTGCAGAAACACACACTCCTGCAGAAACACACCTGCGCTCGCAGAACTCACGACTCATTTCTCACGCAGACTTACAGAAACTCTTTCCACATTCCTGCTCGGTTTCATCAGAGCATTATCCTGAAGATTCTCAGGCTGTGTCACACATACCGCACTATATACACTACGCAATACTGCATTCTTATGCACTCAATCATGTGTGAACTTAATATGGTAATGATGTCATTCATCATCAGTCTGAAAGCTCCTCCCCCTCCACTACGAAACTAAACTGCGACAGTGCATGAAGTGCCGATTAATCTGCAAGTTGCAACAATAACGATTGATAAATCGATAAAATCTAAATCCAAATTTTTATATAATTTCTGAGAGCCTGATTACAAAAAAGTCTCACCATTAAAATCCATGTCCAAAGCACACACTTATAATAATGTTCTCATTATAATTTTATGTAGGCTTTATGACAGACTTGGGCTGCTCATGTTGCACTGAACTATATTTTCCTTTTTTGAAGTGATTCCAATCATTTCAACCAATTCAAAACCATAAAGTTGAACAGTGCACATCTGAAGCGTCTCAGCCGGAGGAAATAATCCATTATTTATCGGAGAAGCGTCTGCTGTCATTATACAGAACGAGAGCGCCCTCTAGAGGAGAAATACAAACATCTCTGACGCTCGTGGAGTTTGTTTTGACGCGCAAGACTGCGCTGCTCGGAGCGGGTGTA
>CM040818.1:53711698-53761698 GCA_022828995.1 Vimba vimba
CACACACACACACACACACACACACACACACACACACACACACACACACACACACACAGCCTATTTCTGCATAATATAGTGCATAATATGTAGCCTTCAGTAATGTTTTTCATTGATGTTATGGCAGTCCACATTGCTGACTTGTGCGCGTCTCAAGCGCCCTCTTTACGTTCGCCCTAATGCCTGTTTAGTTGTCCGTGGATTTGCCTATATTTCCTGTTGAAAACGGATCAACGCCAAATATAGGCAATTTACTAACGATTCAATGAACACTTTGCCTATGTCTCAAAAATCGAACAGGATTTTTTTTTTTTTTCACAAAAATGACAGCCCTATAGGAGAGGACACCAAGTTACAATATGTAACATTTGTTCTGCAAAAATCTCCAAAATTGTGGATTTTTTTTGCACAATTTTTAAAAAACTATATTATTTGATGGAACATAAAACTTGAAGAATAATTATTATTTATATTTATTGTTAAAAATATTTTATGTTTTGTTATGTAACTGTTAATAAAAGTTTGATTATTATATTGTGATTTTTCATTTCAGATCCATTAAATTCAAGCAATATATATATAAGTTTTTAAAAGAAGCCATTTTCGGCCTCAGTTTCGGTTTTCGGCCAAGTGCATCCTAAATTTTCGGTTTCGGTTTCGGCCCAGAATTTTCATTTCGGTGCATCACTAGATTTTACACAACCATTACACAAGTTTGATGGATTTTACAGAACCATTACACAAGTTTGATGGATTTTACAGAACCGTTACACAAGTTTAATCACTTTTACACTACCGTTACACGAGTTTGATCACTTTTACACTACCGTTACACAAGTTTGATGGATTTTACAGAACCATTACACAAGTTTGATGGATTTTACAGAACCGTTACACAAGTTTAATCACTTTTACACTACCGTTACACGAGTTTGATCACTTTTACACAACCATTACACAAGTTTGATGGATTTTACACTACCGTTACACGAGTTTGATCACTTTTACACTACCGTTACACAAGTTTGATGGATTTTACACTACCGTTACACGAGTTTAATCACTTTTACACAACCATTACACAAGTTTGATCACTTTTACACTACCGTTACACGAGTTTGATCACTTTTACACTACCGTTACACAAGTTTGATGGATTTTACACTACCGTTACACGAGTTTGATCACTTTTACACAACCATTACACAAGTTTGATGTATTTTACAGAACCGTTACACAAGTTTAATCACTTTTACACTACCGTTACACGAGTTTGATCACTTTTACACAACCATTACACAAGTTTGATGGATTTTACAGAACCATTACACAAGTTTGATGGATTTTACACTACCATTACACAAGTTTGATCACTTTTACACTACCATTACACAAGTTTGATCACTTTTACACTACCGTTACACGAGTTTGATCACTTTTACACAACCATTACACAAGTTTGATGGATTTTACACTACCGTTACACGAGTTTGATCACTTTTACACTACCGTTACACAAGTTTGATGGATTTTACACTACCGTTACACGAGTTTGATCACTTTTACACAACCATTACACAAGTTTGATCACTTTTACACTACCGTTACACGAGTTTGATCACTTTTACACTACCGTTACACAAGTTTGATGGATTTTACACTACCGTTACACGAGTTTGATCACTTTTACACAACCATTACACAAGTTTGATGGATTTTACAGAGCCGTTACACAAGTTTAATCACTTTTACACTACCGTTACACGAGTTTGATCACTTTTACACAACCATTACACAAGTTTGATGGATTTTACAGAACCATTACACAAGTTTGATGGATTTTACACTACCATTACACAAGTTTGATCACTTTTACACTACCGTTACACAAGTTTAATCACTTTTACAGTACCGTTACACAAGTTTGATGGATTTTACACTACCGTTACACAAGTTTGATCACTTTTACACTACAGTTACACAAGTTTAATCACTTTTACAGAACCATTACACAAGTTTGATGGATTTTACACTACTATTACACAAGTTTGATCACTTTTACACTACCGTTACACAAGTATGATCACTTTTACACTACCGTTACACAAGTTTAATCACTTTTACAGAACCATTACACAAGTTTGATGGATTTTACAGAACCATTACACAAGTTTGATGGATTTTACACTACCATTACACAAGTTTGATCACTTTTACACTACCGTTACACAAGTATGATCACTTTTGCACTACGTTACACAAGTTTGATCACTTTTACACTACCGTTACACAACTTTGATGGATTTTACACTACCGTTACACAAGTTTGATGGATTTTACAGAACCATTACACAAGTTTGATGGATTTTACACTACCGTTACACGAGTTTGATCACTTTTACACAACCATTACACAAGTTTGATCACTTTTACACTACCGTTACACAAGTTTAATCACTTTTACACTACCGTTACACAAGTTTGATGGATTTTACAGAACCATTACACAAGTTTGATGGATTTTACAGAACCATTACACAAGTTTGATGGATTTTACACTACCGTTACACAAGTTTGATGGATTTTACACTACTACCGTTACACAAGTTTGATGGATTTTACAGAACCATTACACAAGTTTGATGGATTTTACACTACCGTTACACAAGTTTGATGGATTTTACACTACCGTTACACAAGTATGATCACTTTTACACTACCGTTACACAAGTTTAATCACTTTTACACTACCGTTACACAAGTTTGATGGATTTTACACTACCGTTACACAAGTTTGATGGATTTTACAGAACCATTACACAAGTTTGATGGATTTTACACTACCGTTACACAAGTTTGATGGATTTTACACTACCGTTACACAAGTTTGATGGATTTTACAGAACCATTACACAAGTTTGATGGATTTTACACTACCGTTACACAAGTTTGATGGATTTTACACTACCGTTACACAAGTATGATCACTTTTACACTACCGTTACACAAGTTTGATCACTTTTACACTACCGTTACACAAGTTTGATCACTTTTACACTACCGTTACACAAGTTTGATCACTTTTACCGAACCATTACACAAGTTTGATGGATTTTACACTACCATTACACAAGTTTGATGGATTTTACACTACCGTTACACAAGTTTGATCACTTTTACCGAATCATTACACAAGTTTGATGGATTTTACACTACCATTACACAAGTTTGATGACTTTCCCACTACTGTTACATAGGGCTGGGTAAAAAATATCGATTTCTCGATTTTAATCGATTCTCATTTTTACGAAACGATATCGATTCTTAAATCCCAAGAATCGATTAGTCATCCTGTTTTCAGTGATGAATGAATGGAACATTGTTGCACGCATCCCATTCAATAAATCGCAATAATCTTTGTGCTTTGTTATTATTAATATGAAACAAAGTCTCAGATTTCAAATTACGTCCATGTTCTTATGAAATTCAAAAACATAAATACCGTTTTGGCGCTGTGGCGTGAGATCGCTCTTGCTCAGCTCAAGAGAAGCAGCAGCGCGGAGCGCACACGATCTTCTCTTCCGCCTTAATAATATCCGTTACAGCGTGAGATAAACATGAATGAGCATCTGAAAGTGTGTTAAAAGGTAGAGTACAACTTATCGAAGTCCGTATCGTCACATGGAATCGCTCAATCAGTGTTTCAACCGTGGAAAGACGTTAGTAAACAATGTCATGTAACGTCACATTTACCTCAGAAAAACCATATCCAGTGACCATAAACTCGTTAGTCAGCTAGAAAAATTAACTCTAGAGAGGAGCATTTTGTTAAATATATGCACCATATTACATATTCATTATATTTTTTAACGTTCTTCAATATTTAATGCATGTTTGAATAAATCTGGAAAGTTTTTTTATGACAGCCACCATTTAAATTTGTATATAATTTCATATAACTTTATTATTATAAAAATAAATAAGTGTATTTTAAGTGTTTGTATACAATTCAAATCAGTTATTTTTTACCTTCAATATTATAGTAGGCTAATGAAGCCTACAGGCTACAACTGACTCCCATAGTTTACAATAATAGTTAAGAGATTTGTTTTCCTTGAGAAAATTTGCAATGTATTGTACCTGATATCCAAAATAATCGATATTGAATCGAATCGAATCGTAATCGAAATCGAATCGAATTGCAAGCTTGTGAATCGAAATCGAATCGAATTGTGAAATTTGTGTCAATACCCAGCCCTACTGTTACACAAGTTTGATGACTTTCCCACTACCGTTACACAAGTTTGATGACTTTCCCACTACCGTTACACAAGTTGGATCACTTTTACCGAACCATTACACAAGTTTGATGGATTTTACACTACCATTACACAAGTTTGATGACTTTCCCACTACCATTACACAAGTTTGATCACTTTTACACTACCGTTACACAAGTTTAGGGTCAGTGACGTACCCTAAGATGCCAGTATTTTGCTAGTCCTAAAACGGGAAATGTTGCATTAACCTGTTAACTGCTGACGTCTTTCTGTGGTTTATCATATCGGTGTTCTTCATATAGGATATTTTCATAAGGATAATGTTTATTTATAGTGCAATGTCAATATAGCCTCAATATAATCATTCGTACGCAAATTTAACACACAAATCTGTGCGTACGCATGCTTAGTGAATGAGACCCACTGTCACAGTATTTTTTTACTGTGAATTTCTGGCAATCACAGCTGCCATTTTTTACCATAAATTTAAAAGGAGATTTTTTTACAGTGTATTTTCAAAATGAAAAGAATGGATAGATCATTCATTTATAACTGACTGCAATCGCAGGAAAAGATCACTTTCCTTTTTACAGTGTTTGCCAAATTAATTATTAATTTTCATCGTTTCTTCTTGCTCTAAATGGGGATTTAAATGGTAAATGCTGAAGCTGGATGCACGTGCACACACACACACACACACACACAGAGAGAGAGAGAGAGATGTGCTGAACGTGATAACATTGTTCAGTGACATGTATAAAAATATGCAGTCATACATGCATAAACAAGACAACGTAAAGAACCAGTGGAATGGGGACAGTGAACACACACACACACACACACACACACACACACACACACACACACACACACACACTCTATAACAGGCTAAAATTAGACAGGAAAGTAGGTGGGCAAACACAAACATGCACAAGTATAACAGACATTTGGCTCTTTGGGCTCTTAATGGATGTTGTACAATAGACTCGTGTCTTTCGCCCAGCGCAAGATCCGTTCTGACAAAGCTTTCCATTCCTCTACAATAACCCTCCCTCCATCCTCTCCTCCGTAATACCCCTCCCTCATCCTCTCCTCTGTAATACCCCTCCCTCCATAATAACTCTCCCTCCGTCCTCTCCTCCGTAATACCCCTCCCTCCATCCTCTCCTCTGTAATACCCCTCCCTCCATCCTCTCCTCCGTAATAACTCTCCCTCCATTCTCTCCTCCGTAATACCCCTCCCTCCATCCTCTCCTCTGTAATACCCCTCCCTCCGTCCTCTCCTCTGTAATACCACTCCCTCCATCCTCTCCTCCGTAATACCCCTCCCTCCATCCTCTCCTCCGTAATAACTCTCCCTCCATCCTCTCCTCTGTAATACCCCTCCCTCCATAATAACTCTCCCTCCGTCCTCTCCTCCGTAATACCCCTCCCTCCGTCCTCTCCTCTGTAATACCACTCCCTCCATCCTCTCCTCCGTAATACCCCTCCCTCCATCCTCTCCTCCGTAATAACTCTCCCTCCATCCTCTCCTCTGTAATACCCCTCCCTCCATAATAACTCTCCCTCCGTCCTCTCCTCCGTAATACCCCTCCCTCCATCCTCTCCTCTGTAATACCACTCCCTCCATCCTCTCCTCCGTAATAACTCTCCCTCCATCCTCTCCTCTGTAATACCCCTCCCTCCATAATAACTCTCCCTCCGTCCTCTCCTCCGTAATACCCCTCCCTCCGTCCTCTCCTCTGTAATACCACTCCCTCCATCCTCTCCTCCGTAATACCCCTCCCTCCATCCTCTCCTCCGTAATAACTCTCCCTCCATCCTCTCCTCTGTAATACCCCTCCCTCCATAATAACTCTCCCTCCGTCCTCTCCTCCGTAATACCCCTCCCTCCATCCTCTCCTCTGTAATACCACTCCCTCCATCCTCTCCTCCGTAATAACTCTCCCTCCATCCTCTCCTCTGTAATACCCCTCCCTCCATAATAACTCTCCCTCCGTCCTCTCCTCCGTAATACCCCTCCCTCCATCCTCTCCTCTGTAATACCACTCCCTCCATCCTCTCCTCCGTAATACCCCTCCCTCCATCCTCTCCTCCGTAATACCCCTCCCTCCATCCTCTCCTCTGTAATACCACTCCCTCCATCCTCTCCTCCGTAATACCCCTCCCTCCATCCTCTCCTCTGTAATACCCCTCCCTCCATCCTCTCCTCTGTAATACCCCTCCCTCCATCCTCTCCTCCGTAATAACTCTCCCTCCATCCTCTCCTCTGTAATACCCCTCCCTCCATCCTCTCCTCTGTAATAACTCTCCCTCCATCCTCTCCTCCGTAACACCCCTCGCTCCATCCTCTCCTCCGTAATAACCCTCCCTCCATCTTCTCCTACGTAATAACCCTCCAACCATCTTCTCCTCCATAATACCCCTCCCTCATATTCTCCTCCGTAAAAACCCTCCCTCCGTCCTCTTCTCTGTAATACCCCTCCCTCCATCTTCCACTCGCTCGCGGGAAGGACGAGTCTGTTCCTTCACGTCCTCTGTGGCGATCCGCTCACGAGTCGCGCTCATCTCCCCAGACATGCTAACAGCCCCGGGCAACGTTCACGTCGCACACACACACACTGCTTTTGCTCACTTCAACACACACTTCAAATGGGGTTAGTCCAGCCTTTGGCCCCATTAGCCACTCCTGTAGAGTCCCGTTACTGAATTAACTTTACTAACTGTGTTTGTGAGGTTAATGTCTGATGCGCTACGGTTAAAGTTTGCAGAGTTTTATTTAATCGCTTATGATTGGCCTGTGGCTTGAAGATTAGAGATAAATCATTTTCTAAAGTGAATCAAAATCACAAAAACTGTCAAAAGAAAAAAAGAATATATATGTATATATATATATATATACACACTGTATATGCATAAAGAAAATGAAACCAATTTTATGAGTTTTTATGCATTGTGACATATTTGACAATGAAGCATGTATCATTCATAAAACACTGAAATGTGTAATTTAAAAAATAATAATAATACTTGCGTAAATTGAAATGAACGCAATAAATTACATAAAATGGGTTGACAAACTATTCACAGAGAAACATTTGCCTTTGTCAAGAGCTTAAAATATTTGTATAAGTGCAATGCAAATATGTATATATATATATATATATATATATATATATATATATATATATATATATATATATATATACACACACAAGTTTAAGTATATGTGTAAAGTATAACTTCAAGTATATGATAGTATTTGTTGCAATTAATTTAATGTTTATTTAATTAGTAAAAAATAGGAATGAGATTCTCACGAATAACAGTAATTGAGTAATTGAGCTTGACTGTCATGACAATAAATGTCAAAAGAAAATGCTAAAAATAAATATTAGTGTTCCTGAACTAGGCTATGAAAAATGTATACATTTAAATTTATAGCAATAATCATAAAAAATAATCCATAGCACACTTCAAAAACAAAATATTAAAAAGCCTTTTTTTCAACTGGCTATTTTATGGTGAAAAACGCACTTTGATTGTTAGATTGGTCCTTCAGCATTATCAGACATAACGCTTGTACTTCTGACGTCTGGTTGTAAACGGTTCACTTTCTGACAGAAAGCGAAAGCATCAGCGTAATCTTCAGAGATGACGACACGACTCTGTGACCTTTCTGTTCTGGACAGATAAGAGACACACGTACGTCATGGAAGTCCCACACACAGCGGGACGTCCCGCACGCTGAACACACTCTCAAAACAACATGAGACACCCATCAAACACTCGCTCAGCTTTCATTTCCATTGAACTCAAAACAGACTGAAAGTGTGAGGCTCTGAAATCACACACACTCTATAGACACAGTCTTTAAAGGGTTTGATGCCAAATCAAATGAGTGTGAGGTTAAAGGAATGATGGACCGTCAGTGTTGTTACTGCGAACTAAAACTATAGAAACAAACGTTTTGAAAAATAATAATAAATAAAATTACATTTAAAAATATATATTTGATGAAAAACTTAACCTTAAAGAAAAATTAGAAATGTGGTTTTGGCAAGTAACTCAAATATGCAAGTTTAATTTTAAGTACTTAAATTAATAAAACTGAAATAATAATAAATTATAAATAGAAAAAGAAAAAAATATTTATTTATATATAAAAATATATATAAAGAAAACTAAAATGACAAAAGGAAATAATAAAACTACTAAAACAAACTAAAATTAAAAATGAAACCTGAACATAAAAAAATAAAAGCTAATTAAAAATATTCATAAATAAATACTGTTGTATGGCAAATAAAGCTGCTTTTTATCAATATAAAAAACTATAATAAATAAATTAAAAGTACATTTAAAATTATCTTGATATTATTGGACATTATTATGCTCATGACGATTTGTAAATTGTCCTTGGAGCAAATACTGATTCAATTACAACCTCGAAACCACCGGTGAGTGTATAACAGAGGTGTATATCAATTCATCATTTTGTCCATCGGGTAAAACAACAAGTTAAACACTGATCAGTTTAAAGAGATGAATAAACTCTCACCAGCTCTGACACACACACACACTCGATCAGTTTAAAGAGATGAATAAACTCTCACCAGCTCTGACACACACACACACACACACACACACACACACACACACTCGATCAGTTTAAAGAGATGAATAAACTCTCACCAGCTCTGACACACACACACACACACACACACACACACACACACACGATCAGTTTAAAGAGATGAATAAACTCTCACCAGCTCTGACACACACACACACACACACACACACACACACACACACACACACACACACACACACTCGATCAGTTTAAAGAGATGAATAAACTCTCACCAGCTCTGACACACACACACACACACACACACACACACACACACACACACACACACACACACACACACACACACGATCAGTTTAAAGAGATGAATAAACTCTCATCAGCTCTGACACACACACACAAACACACACACACACACACGATTAGCTACTAATGATGCTAAGACCGCTAATCTTATTTGGAGATGAGATGGAAAAGCAATGAAGGAGAGTGAATGTTTCTCCATTATTATTGCTGTTCATAATGAGCAATATTTCACTTGGTGGACAATAAAACCAGTGAAAAACACACTGACTAAAGGAATATCTTTAGACTGGAAAATGGGCTATTTTGACCACCTAGAAACACCCTAGCAACCACATACTTGACTCAGAACTAGGGATGCGCGGCGTAATTTTAAAATTAATTATAAAATTATAAAAATAAAAATTACGCCAACATGCCCTGGCGATGATAAGACATGATGATTATGAATCTGCAGTGACTGATATATTGGTATGTATTGAAGTTCAGCAGTGAAGAATGTGTCTCTGCTGTCTCACACACACACACAGTGATGCTCGATTGCAACCACAGCCGAGAAGAAAGGGTGCGGAGAACGACACACACACCAACACGCCGATCACACACACACACACACACACACACACACACAGTGATGCTCGATTGCAACCACAGCCGAGAAGAAAGGGTGCGGAGAACGACACACACACCAACACGCCGATCACACACACACACACACACACGACCTTATTATTCGAATCAGAGAGACTGAAATTTAATCGGAGTAATGACATCATCACTGGAGCTGAAAGACTGGACGTCCACGCCTTATGATGAAGATGATGAAGATGAAGATGATGTCATGCACTGTCTGACTCAAACATCTGACAGGAAATATAATGTGTTTTTCAGTTATTTGTCCATGTGGAATCTGAATTTCATTTGTTTTAATATTTAAAAACACATCTATTGTCTACACGGGACTGAGATTCTCGCACATTACTGTAATGACAATTAGGAATAGGCCTATTCTTTCTCACATGATATTCATTATGACAAATATTTGCTTATTTGTCATTATGGGTTTTTTTTCATAACGTTTGAGGATGTACAAACTGTTTTACTACTATTAGGCATTATTTTCTTATAAAGCAATGTTGGAATTATAATATGATTATTTTTCCATTTGGAATCCAGTGTTGATATCGTTAACTAAAGCTATTAAAAGTTATTTTTGTTAATAAAATACAACAACTTTAAAATTGAAAAAGTTGAAATAATTATTAAATGACTAAAAATGTAAATAATTAAAAATAAAAATCAGTTAAAACTATATAGAAATATACTAAAAATAAAAAAAAAACTAAGGAAAATGACAAAAGCACACAACTTTACTAAAACTTAAAATTGTAAATGAAAACTGCTATAAGCTAATATAACACTAACACATACTACTATTATAATTATTATAATGTTATACTATATTATAATGATATAAAAAATAAACACTAACTGAAAATATTAATAAATAATATCATAGTATATAAATAATGCTAAAATATCATAATTTTAATCAAAATTTGAACCAGGATCTTCAGATTCCAGTCATAAAAACGTGAGATGCCTATTAGATGTTCTCTCACGTGTTCCTGAGCCACACCGATGGAACGACTCACTCATCAAACACATTACAAATCAGAACAATAACTGGATGAGAATATGAACTAGATATAATATTAGTCTGTGATATCATCATCAGCAGTCATATCTTGATGTTATGAATGACTGAAATCATGCGACTGCCGTCTCTGTGTGTCAGTGGGTCAGTGTGTCTCTGGCCTAATGACACCCGAGTGTGTGTATGTGTGTGTGAATCATTAGAAATACAGTTAACAATCCCAGGAAACACGTCAGAACGCTGCTGTTGATTCAGTTCCTCAGGTTATATCATCATCATCATCGTCGTCATCATCATCGCATGTGTCGTGCAGAAACACACACTTACACAGATGAAGTGAACGGCACTCTCGTGTGTCAGTGTTAAGCCTTGATAATAAGCTTCAGGATCACAGCAGTCAGTAGTTTTGCAGTTGAGTCACATGACCACTGACAGGCCTGTTGTGACACACACACACACACACACTGATAAACGTGTCAGTATCTCAGCGTTCCAGTGGGTCAGTGCTGTGGTTTCACTCGCATGCATGGACTCATCAGGTAATAATCTCTGTCGTCAACATTTTTGTTGAGTGTATGGTTTCATAACAGTAATGATGACATAAACATGCACAACACTGACAGGAACACAGCTGATGCATGAACATAAAGCTGATATGCAGGTCAAATCAGAGAAACACAATGCATCGTGTGTGTGTGTGTGTGTGGCAGGAAACATGATCAGAACATATTTCAGCATAAAAGATCATATGATCCAATAAATTGAAGGTGAAAATAATATATTTACAACTACATCAAATACAAACGCAAAAACTCAAACGTCTTCAATACAACCCTAAAATATGATGTACAACTTCATGACAATATTAGGTCATAATGTTTTGGCTAATCAGTGTATAATTAATCAGAGCAAATGATGTAGACAAAAACTGCTTAAATGAATTAAATCTCATACAATATATTTCACATGTATAAAAGCCTGTTAGAGCACGGCTTCACTGCAGCAGCGAGTCTTTAGTTTGAAGAGTGCGACTATCTGACTCTGAGAAAGAGAGAATAATCCTCCACCTGAGCGAGGGAAAGAAAGAAAGAAAGAAAGAAAGAAAGAAAGAAAGAAAGAAAGAAAGAAAGAAAGAAAGAAAGAAAGAAAGAAAGAAAGAAAGAAAGAAAGAAAAGACAGAAAGAAAGAAAGAAAGAAAGAAAGAAAGAAAGAAAGAAAGAAAGAAAGAAAGAAAGAAAGAAAGAAAGAAAGAAAGAAAGAAAGAAAGAAAGAAAGAAAGAAAGAAAGAGAAAATGGGAAAGTCCATCTTGATCAGCTCTGTGAGGATGGGATGAGAGGCAATAACTGAAAAACACCCCAAACGCCAGAGCCGGGAGGATTTCCCAATTTAAAGGATGGAGAGGAATGTCAGGCATCTCTCATCTCCGTTCCCGAGCAAAGACTACCCATAATGCAACTGTCGAAAATTCCCCAACACTTCCAGTGAAGGCAGGAAAGATCTTGCAAGGGCAAGTCGTGAGTGTAAGAACATTTAGCACTAGTTCACACATGCCTTCCTGAACAGGCAATGAGTCTCTGTGCCGTTAGTGCGAAAGAGGTCAAAAGTTAAACATTCAAAATATAAAAAAAAAAAAAAAAGGGTTTTTTTAAGGTTAAATTTTTAATGTATTATTTTCATTTTACATAATAATAATAATAATAAAAAAGAAAATTAGAAATGTTGCCTTCGCAATTAACTGAAATAAAATAAGTTTTCAATTGAAGTACTGAAAAAAATTAAATAATTAACTAAATATAAATATAAATTAACTAAATATAAATATAAACATATAAAAACGACAAAAGCACATAAAATTACTAAAACGTAAAATTAAAACTGAAAATATAAAAACAAAAGCTAATTAAAATATTATTAATAATAATACAATCAAGGGGAGTTGTATGGCGTAATGCAAAGCAAAATAATAAACAATGAAAATAAAATCAATTAACACAAATTAATACAAATAAATAAATCCATGTAATGCACAGCCAATGAATTAATAATACTAAACTAATTTTACATCAAATAACAGAATTCTACACTGTAAAAAAGATGCTGCCTTAAATTTAAGTACGATCAACTTGAATGTTTGAGTCATTTCAACTTAAATCACATTAAACTGACTTAAACATGAGTTGAATCTTATATAACATAAAAAATTATGATTATATGATTTTAAATGTTGTTGTGAAACTGGATCAAGCAGATCATCAAAGGTCTGCGTTCTGTGCCAGAATGGAGCTGAGTTCAGAATAAAAGGGTTTTTTTGAATAATTTGCACAGATATATTGTTCACATTAAAACCAAGAACAGCAAAAGCAGTGGTTTCAGTGGCGATGACCTTCAGAGCTGATTCAGCCGTAGCCTCCAGCTCTCTGATCGTTCTTGTGGATATCAAGGAGAACTCAATCTCAGTTTGGAGAGCCGGCCTGTCGATATTGATTGGGTGCCACAGTTTCGTTTCTCTCTCTCAGAATCTTGCGGCAGAAACAATTACCTTTCCACCCTCGTCCCATCATCCCCCCTTCACTCCCTCGCTCCCTAACTCACATTTCCAGTGTGAACTCTCTGCATCTCCCTCCATCCTCGTCTCTCTGACTGTCGGCTTCATTTCTTCTCTTTTTGTGCTCGGCAATCAAATCATGTGAACAAAGCGTGACTCCAGAAATCGGTGGCAGCGCAAACAAAAGGATGTGACATCGCCAGCCTTCAGACTGCAGAGGGAAACAGATGCAGATGAACAGGAAGTAACCAGAGTCTGTGCCAAACGCAATGCTAATACTGAAAATACGCCACAGATGACCACAAATGTTCTCAAATTTAAGGAATAGTTGACTATTTTTATTTTTATCTTTCTTTAGGATGTAATGTTGCTGTTTGAGCATAAAAAGGTCTACAAAGCCTCAACTGTAGTCATGAGTTTTCTTCCAGGAACAAAATATTCCTCATTTAAATAATTCCCGCCCAATGAATACGCTAAATAAAGGGGCGGGGCCTGGTTGAGTTAGTTAAGCGGTTATGGTAAGGGGCGGGGCATTTCCCAAACACACTTGAAGCGCTTAACCAATCACAACACACACTGCTCCAGCCGACCAATCAGAGCACAGTGTGCTTTTCAGAAGGAGGGGCTTCATAGTGACAGGAACTAAACAGGGGTGTGTTTCCCGTACAACGACATAACTCGTTGCTTCACTACCATAGTGCAATGCATCGTTGAAGAAATCAACTAGCTAGTCAAGACTCACGACTGTTTCCCGAAACCATATTGTCACAAATTGGTCGTTCAACCGCGTTAGTTAATGATGTCACGCAGGTGTTGGAGTAATAACTCATTTTAATGAATCTGTTAGAGATCAAATTAACGCTAGATGTTTTGCTATAAATTACGAACATGGCATCTGAGGACTAATTCTCATTTTTCTCAGTTATTTTGATCTATTTCCAGATTCAATCATAGACTCGTTCTTACACACCAGAGCACGTTCACACACGCACACTCTTCAAGAACGACGCTTTAAATCTCTTGACAAACTAAAAGATGTAAATGACATTTGTATGTATTCTAAATAAAATATATAGATTGTACAGTACTGAATGTCAGCTTGCTTATTTGGCTCAAAATAATGATGTATTGAGTCCACATGTCATGTAAACTAGAGACTCTGCTTCTAACCACAGGTCGAGATCTGTCGTTCCAAACACACAACTTTGCGATGCTGTTTGTTCGTTGGAGCGATGGTTTCGGGAAACACCGACTCGTTGAACTGCTGATAAAGACAGAACTTGCGACCATAGTTGGCTAATGATGCTTTCGGGAAACACACCTCAGCGTTACTGACAGACTGGGAAGAGAGGAGCTGCAACAATGGAGAATATGGGGAAAATAATGTGTTTTTGAACATTCAAGCATGAAATCTTTTTCTAATAGAGCCCAAAAACAACATCCACTTTGAAAAAGGGCATAATATGGCCTCTTTAAAGATAAGAATCTTCACGCAGCTCTTTTCATAGTGTTTACATCTGTAAATCTGCAATAAAAGACAAAAAAACAACCATAAAAAATGACCCATACGGCTTGTGTGCTATAAAATAAAGTCATCTGATAGCTTTGTGTGAGGAACGGACTGAAATTAAAACCACTGAAGCTCTAGCTCGCTCTCACCAAGCCCACGTTCCTGTCCAGAATTCAGAAGTGACTAGTTACGTTCAGTCAGATGTGAGAACCAGTGGTGTTCTGGTGTCAATGACGTCAATGTTTCAGGTCGATCGATGTGTGTTTTCAAAGACTAAACTACTTTGTTACTGAACATTTGGTTCGATCCTTGTATTGAAGGTTTTCTGGGGAAGTGTATGACAGAAGTGTGAATATAATGGCACACTGAATGTGTTGTTGTTGTTGTTTGTGTTGAATGAGGTGTCAATCTGTTTTCCTGCTGGCCTTTGGCATCGATCAATGATTCAGCTGCCAAAAGACGCTCAGGGGTTTCTGCAAGGAGGGATTTTATCTTAACAAATATCAGACAAATGACAGACCTGCGACAACAAAACGCTTGACACGCAGATACAGATGACAGCTCATTTGCTACAGCCAAACACAGGCTTGGGAATCGAGGACGGTTCTTAAGGCCCATTTACGGCAAGGACGACAACTAGAAAGAGCCATCACTTTTCCATTACTCTTGTGAGTAGGTTCTTTTAAATGACTCGGTCAAAAAGACTTGAACTCTTGTGCCCGGTTTACTCCTGGTAATAAGATTGTTTTGGTCGATCGGATCTCAAGTGGACGACACTGAATACAGCTGTAAACGGGTCTAAACGCTTTGAGCTCGTCCACTTTCGACACTTCCAGAGGAAGATGAAAACACATTAGACCGGATTGCTTTCGTAGTGTAAACACTCGTGTGATCGAGTGTGTTCACACAGCCTCAGAAGCTCGTCTGCTCTCCGTCTACTGAACTCGTGCGTAACATTATGAGAAGAGGTTTACAGACGGGGTTTAAACTCTGTCGACTGGAGAACCAAGTTTGGTTTGAAGATGAAAAACGTATCAAGCACAATGTTCTCTCTCCATTCCTGATTCTAACACACACTCACAGCGTTCAGCTGATTTCTAACACACACTCACAGCGTTCGGCTGATTTCTAACACACACTCACAGCGTTCGGCTGATTTCTAACACACACCCACAGCGTTCGGCTGATTTCTAACACACACTCACAGCGTTCGGCTGATTTCTAACACACACTCACAGCGTTCGGCTGATTTCTAACACACACTCACAGCGTTCGGCTGATTTCTAACACACACTCACAGCGTTCGGCTGATTTCTAACACACACTCACAGCGTTCAGCTGATTTCTAACACACACTCAAAGCGTTCGGCTGATTTCTAACACACACTCACAGCGTTCGGCCGATTTCTAACACACACTCACAGCGTTCGGCTGATTTCTAACACACACTCACAGCGTTCGGCTGATTTCTAACACACACTCACAGCGTTCGGCTGATTTCTAACACACACTCACAGCGTTCGGCTGATTTCTAACACACACTCACAGCGTTCGGCTGATCTTGGGTCTGTCATATGTAAATTGCGCAAGCTTATTTTGTGCATTAGATCGAAAGATCTGAAAAAGCCCATACATTTCCCATCCATAGACGCTCCCCTCGAAGAAATCAGGACAGAAGTGGATGAAAGTGGACAGAAGAGACGGATTAAAACACCAGGAGTAAACAGGAATGTGTCTCCCTCGTCTACTTGTAATCCAATCGACCAAAACGCATCTTAATACCAGGAGTAACCAGAGCCTTGAATGACTGATTTGTATCTGTCTTTCCAAAAGTAGAGCCCATTAGTGCCAGTGGTTGGCGTGATTTACTCAGCCTTACGATGCTTTTAGGAAACGCAGCCCAGAGCGGTTCTTGACTCTTTCACTGAACTGACAGTCATTAGTATCATTATGTCCACTTTGAAACAAGAAATGTTACTGTGCTGTTAAAGGGATACTTCACCCAAAAATAAATTATGTCATCATTTACTCACCCTCAAGCTGTTGTCAAACAGTCGGTGCCCATTGACTTCCATAGTATAGAAAAATATACTATGGAAGTCAACATTCTTCAAAATATCTCCCTTTGTGTTCAACAGAAGAAACTCATACAGGTTTGGATCAACTTGAGGGTGATTAATGATGACATTATTTTCATTTTTGGCTGAACTATCCCTTTAATGCTCATCAATTCCCATTCCTATTTGCAGTTTTCACACAGAGATGTGAAACTCACAAACACGTACACAAAGCCACAGTCAGAAATCAGACCCGCGCCGCACGGGTGCCCTGTGCCGCCCACTGTGCCATCTTTAGCTCTAATTAAGTAGCTGGGGTGAATTACAGGGCTATTGTCCACCTGAATTAGACATAAAACAAGATTGCATCAATATTTAATAGCAGTTGCGAGCAAGATGATAGTAGTGGAAAGAAGAGCGCAACGCTCTTTTCCTAATGGATTACATTTTGAATACAGCCACCGCTCCGGCCAAACACAAAACATCAACAAGCCAATCAATATCTCCATGTATTTTTAGAGTTTCCTGTCAATAACAGCAGCATGACGCCATGCAAAACAAGCGCACGCTGTGTAACCCAGATCTATCCCAATTGCTCCATCAATACGCATTTAATACAAATAAACCAATTAGCTTCAATGGGCAGCCATTTCACGTGCATGTGTTGTCTGTATCCGTAGCCGATATTAACTCCAGGTCAAAACAACAGGGAGTATTGGATTTCAAACGGACAGTTGTTTTGAAGAGTGACACATACATGTTCACCTGATCACATGCCAGGCTGGAGCACTAAGCTTGAAGCTCTAGTTACCATGGCAGCATCCCAAACCAGTTCCATACCATTCCCAATTTAGAACACAATGCCTGAAATCCGAATCTACACATTAGGATCAGCACATGACTGCAACATATTCCAGACCACCAGGTTGGAATTCAAAGCATGAAGCTCTACAGTTACCATGGCAGCATCCCATATATACAAGACCATTTCCATATGAATCCCTGCATGAACCAGCATTTATAGGATCTATCGCATCAATATATCCCCAACAATGCAGCTTTCCAAACTTACATTTCAGACTATTCCCAGGTTGGAACACAATGCATGAATAGGATAAAATAGTGGTCCTCCTTTTAAGTGGGGAGGAGAGATATTTTTCCCGATATTCACAATCAACTTAATCGGTTCTCAGTTGTTTAATATTGGGTCTACAAACAAAATAGCATTAACTGTGAAATAATAATAAGACTTATTATTACTACTACTACTATTAATAAAAAATAAACACAAAAACAATATCAGTTAATCGCTATCCTTTACTCCCAATATTTTCCAGAACACCAGGTTGAAATAAAATGGATCAAGCTCTACAGTTACCCTTGCAGAATCCCAATCCAATTCCATTCCATACCATTCCCATTTCGGAATGCAATGCATGACTCTATACAATAGAATCCTAGCTATGTTACACAAATAAATATTCCAAACATAGGCTATATTTTAGACGATTCCCAGGATGGAATACAATGCATAAATATGATCAACTCGGATTAAACTTAGGCTAATCGGTTCTCATATTAGACTACTCCAATATTTTCCTGAACAGCAGGTTGGGAAACAAAGCATGCAGCATTCCAGACAAATAAACCAGAGCACTGACAGGCTGAAGACCACACATGAACCCTGCATGTCTGAACATTTCTTTGTTAAGCAGAAGTTGCTCTGGTTGTCTTCACCGCACTGTCGTGTTCAGATTGAGCCACCGTTCATTCTTCATATCGCTTTGGCTGCAAACCGCGACACACACATCGTGTTGAAAACTGTCCACGCCAATTTGACTAATTAATTAACGTTACATCTAGTTATATCCACTATCGCAGACTGCGGATAAGCGTCAAGAAAAAGCCCTGAACCTCACGCATTATCTGGCGGTGCATCGCTGCTTCCCTCCCCGGTGTAGAGGCGCCTTACCTCGGCACGCAGCTCGGGGACGACCGGTCCACTTCCCAGGTGGCGTACAGGTTCATGTGCACCGGCCGATTGGAGGTGATCGCCATCGGCTTGGAGGGCTGCGGAGACGGTACTCCTCCAGTCCTCGGGAGCCCTCCCCGATCCGACATACTGGAGGAACCTTATGTTTGAAAACAATGAAAGAAAACCCGAATAAAGCGGCTATTGTCGGAGGGTTGATCCACTACTGCTCCACGAACAACACCCGTCCACGAACACCGAGGCTCGGTTGTATACCGATCCGCCGTTCGCCGTCAAACTCGCGGCCAGTGTTTCTCAAGTTGCGTTAGTTGTTTATCGGTGCAGGAAGCGGAAATTTCTCTTTTGCCTCGCAGAGAGAAGCGCCACTGCCGAAGAGCAACGCCTCTAGTGAAAGACGAGCCCTCACAACCAACCACTGAGAGAGAGAGAGAGAGAGAGAGAGAGAGAGAGAGAGAGAGAGAGAGAGAGAGAGAGAGAGAGAGAGAGAGAGAGGGTTTTTCGACACATTTCGGGGTTTTTATCGTGCAAAACGGTTGTTGCCTTATTATATTTGTCCGCGGAATATTTAGCTTAAGAACAATTAAAATCGAAAATACCAATTTCCCGCGCTTCTCGAATATCCAGAATATTTTGGCCTTGTGCCTATTTGTTTGTTTGTTTATTGTGTACATTTTAACTGTCTCATATTTATCTCCTCATAAAAACTGTTCCCTACACTAAAAATAAAGAAACTGAAAGTAACGCATTCGATTAAACACGGAATTTTGAAGTAGCATTTCTTTTAAAGTATAACCTACTCCAATAATCTTTGTATTTACAGCTTTAAAAATTCATTTTTTTAGCCTACAGTGTATAGGCCCTACCTACAACAAAGCCACAATGGGCATCATTTATTTTACATTTATGCATTTAGCAAACACTTTATCCCAAACGACTTGTGATTAAAAGGGTACAAGCCATTCTGGATGTAATTTTCTCTTGAAACACTGACAGCAAAAACCACAACAGCACTTTTCGAAACACTTGTGGTTCCTCAGGAAATGGATTTGTGTAACTGGAGGGAGGGGGTGAATTTATTGTGATAGATGTGTAAAGTGCTGTTCCAGTTGCAGAGAGTAGAGATTTATTTATTAGCTGTAAGAAGTTCACCATTCATTGACAAATAACATAATGCATTGTTTGGAAATAAGTGAAATATAAAATGCCAAAAGTGATTGATATTCAACTTTTACTTCCAATTGTGTAGCCTACCTCCGTTTACACAACACCGTTTTCGACTAAAAACGGAAAACTTTTTATGCATTTTGGCCATTTATTTACACAACAACAACGTTTTGGGGGCCTGAAACGGGTTTCAAAGTGCAAGTTTTTTAAAACGATACCGTTATCTTCGCCATGTAAACGACAAAAACGTGAATCTGTGAAAACGGTGATGTCATGCGCATGTGTGTTAATCTATGCTATGCATGTATTGTTTTTTTTTTCTTTTCAAAGTGACATCGCCATCTACTGGCCTGGCAGCAGAATACAGTGTTTTTAGTCATTTTCGCTGATCCATTTGAATGAGGATAATTTTGACAATGTTGTCGTCTGTACATGAAAAAACGCAAACTTTTAAGTTTCTAGTAGCCTACATCATTGTTGTGTAACCATTATTTTCTCTCGATCATAACACTCTTTGGGAGCAGATAAAACACATATTTACATGACAAGTTTTATGTTTTTAGTTGAAGAGGGTGTCAGTGTAAACGGCCCCTTGGACCCACTGAACCGTGATTAAGAATTCATGAATTATTGACAGTTTTCAATGTGGGTCAAATTTGAGTTTCTCAGGACAGCCGGAGGGTTTAGAGCTCATCTTCATGACTTCACGGCTGCTTTTGTTTGACGTGTTTAAGAGTTATTTAATGTCTCATGAATTTGTATTAGATATATACATAGACATATGATGACATATATATCCTCATTAAAATTGTCCACTTCTATGGCATTTTGAAACGTCTCCTTTATATATATCTCAAGCACAACAACACTGTCATTGAATATTTTGATATATTTTAATTTAAGTTATATATTTCGATATTTTTGTGGGTCTTAGTAAATATTGTGAAATAGCCGTTAAATTAAATTAAACAATTTTCTATACATCTCATTATTAAAGAAATATTTAATTATTTAATGCATTATTCAATTAAATAATAAAATAAGTTAAATTGTATCATGCATATCTCTGTCAGACAGATCTCTAAATGGCTTGGTTATGATCAGTATTAAAGGCCTCTAACGGGACACTGAACTAGTCATAATGCAATATATTAAGTCACCCCATATCAGAGTATACAATTTGAATGCACTTGATTAACCACACAACCCATCGCAACCAACGTTTGAGGTTAAACAACCTTTTATCTGAGGTCAAAGCTAACTTCATTGCACTTTGTTGGTCATGTGATCATGTGTCAGCAACTTTATAATGAGCCTAGATTATAGATATGACACTGATCCTCTCCTGTCCTAATACACACATCCACATCATCAGGACAGAGAGGAATGGGATGAGAAGGTCATTTAGAAACGGCCCCTGTGTCATAACAAGCCACCGCTGAGATTAAGTGAGTCGCATGTGCTGGGAATAAGTAGATACACCCTTAAAAATAAAGGTTCCAAAAGGTTTTTGTTTTTTTCTCACAGCAATGCCATAGAAGTTTTTTCTTAGTGTGAAGAACATTATAAATAATCCTTTTTTCACACAAAACCTCTGTTCCATGGATGTGTAAAGTTCTATATGGAACTATAAATGCCAATAAATAACCTTTACTGTTAAAATTGCAGTAAGCAATTTCTGAAAAATGCTGTTGAAAGTGGATCGGACCGATCAGCACAACACTCCTGTAGCCAATCACCAGTAGGGGGCGTGTCCACTCATGATGGGGGAGGAGAGAGTGAGCCAATCAGCAGTAGGGAGCGTGTCCACTCATGATGGGTAAGGAGAGAGTGAGCCAATCAGCAGTAGGGGGCGTGTCCACTAATGAGGGGGGAGGAGAGAGTGAGCCAATCAGCAGTAGGGAGCGTGTCCACTCATGATGGGTAAGGAGAGAGTGAGCCAATCAGCAGTAGGGGGCGTGTCCACTCATGAGGGGGGAGGAGAGAGTGAGCCAATCAGCAGTAGGGAGCGTGTCCACTCATGATGGGTAAGGAGAGAGTGAGCCAATCAGCAGTAGGGGGCGTGTCCACTCATGATGGGTAAGGAGAGAGTGAGCCAATCAGCAGTAGGGAGCGTGTCCACTCATGATGGGTAAGGAGAGAGTGAGCCAATCAGCAGTAGGGGGCGTGTCCACTCATGATGGGTAAGGAGAGAGTGAGCCAATCAGCAGTAGGGAGCGTGTCCACTCATGATGGGGGAGGAGAGAGAGTGAGCCAATCAGCAGTAGGGAGCGTGTCCACTCATGATGGGTAAGGAGAGAGTGAGCCAATCAGCAGTAGGGGGCGTGTCCACTCATGAGGGGGGAGGAGAGAGTGAGCCAATCAGCAGTAGGGAGTGTGTCCACTCATGATGGGTAAGGAGAGAGTGAGCCAATCAGCAGTAGGGGGCGTGTCCACTCATGATGGGTAAGGAGAGAGTGAGCCAATCAGCAGTAGGGAGCGTGTCCACTCATGATGGGTAAGGAGAGAGTGAGCCAATCAGCAGTAGGGGGCGTGTCCACTCATGATGGGTAAGGAGAGAGTGAGCCAATCAGCAGTAGGGAGCGTGTCCACTCATGATGGGGGAGGAGAGAGAGTGAGCCAATCAGCAGTAGGGAGCGTGTCCACTCATGATGGGGGAGGAGAGAGAGTGAGCCAATCAGCAGTAGGGGGCGTGTCCACTCATGATGGGTAAGGAGAGAGTGAGCCAATCAGCAGTAGGGAGCGTGTCCACTCATGATGGGTAAGGAGAGAGTGAGCCAATCAGCAGTAGGGGGCGTGTCCACTCATGATGGGTAAGGAGAGAGTGAGCCAATCAGCTGTAGGGGGTGTGTCCACTCATGATGGGGGAGGAGAGAGAGGGATTGAGCCAATCAGCAGTAGGGGCGTGTCCACTCATGATGGGGGAGGAGAGAGAGCCAATCAGCATTAGGGGGCGTGTCCACTCATGATGGGAAAGGAGTGAGCCAATCAGCAGTAGGGGGCGTGTCCACTCATGATGGGGGAGGAGAGAAAGAGCCAATCAGCATTAGGGGGCGTGTCCACTCATTATGGGGAGGAGAGAGAGAGAGAGCAAGAGGGAAATTTTAAGACAGACTGTAGAAAGAGAGATGGCTGAGAGACATTAGAAAAGAGAAAACCTCAGAGGAATATCACTGGGAAAAGAAGGGTTATGGATCAGGCAAGAGCTTTACGACACGCGTTTATATTAGAAAAGCTTTCCAGCGCTGGACAGACAGAAGCGGGAAGGCCTGAAAACGGACGCCGATACTTCATACACGAGTGACATTTGTTTTGTCGTTTCTCATGACCAAGATGCTGTTGTTGTGATGTTAGTTAAAGTAACAGGACAGTCTGAGTGTCATTGTTTGTCTGGAGCTGCTGGCGAATGTGTTCTGTGTTCATTTTTTGTTCTTCTTTGTTGTTCGTTCGTCATCTTCGCTTTATTTTGCTTTGCTCCAGCAATGATAGAGACATCCACTCTTGCATTGGTGTTTGTGCATTTTAGGGGCGGGGCAATGAAGGAAGGGGTGTGTTTGTTTGTTTGTTTGTTTGGGTTGATTTCAAACATCAACAGTGTTTCTCAGAAATCACTAAATATACATATATAAACTATAAAAAGCTTTTCTCACATTTGAAATAGTTGTTTAGTCACACAGTTCCAGGCAAACGGGATATTATTTGTCCAGTAAGCAGGCGTTGGGAAACCCACACAGAGGCTGGGGATGATGAAAGCACAACTATATTTATCAGACTCATTAACCCCTGTGGGTGTGTGTGATGGAGAGAAACACGACCCAGCTGATGCTGACCAATGCATGACACTGCTGGCTTTCTCCTGTGTGTGTGTGTGTGTTTGCCTCCAGCTTTCGGCGCGTTCATGACTTCATCTTTTAATGAGCGCAGCCTGAAGAACGCTGATGATGTTGTACAGTTGAAACGGAAGGTAGGAACCCACGCCTGTGGATATTCAAATCAACCACTAATTAGTTGAGTCATTACAAGCTGCCTTTAAAAACACTTCATTTACTGGTGTGCATCACAATTTTAGTCATGCAATGCTGCTCCTTAAAGTTTAAAACTATGAAAAGTAAGTCTGTGTAGATTTTATTTTAAATGCATGGAAGTCCATTTCTGCCACATAAGAAGAAAAAGCATGATTGGTAGATCATAATTATGACATAAAAAGTCAAAATTATGACAATGTCAAAATTGAGATACTAAGTCATAATTATGATTAAAAGTTGAATTATGAGATAAGTCAATAATGAGAGAAGTCGTCAAAATTATGAGATACTAAGATGAAATTGACATCGTCATAAGTCGAAATTCTGACATAAAAAGTAATTTCACATAATTTTGACTCATGATTGACTTTTTATCTTATAAAATTAGTCAAAATGATGAGATAAAGTCAACCATGACATAAAAAGTCAAAATTGAGATACAAATTTATAATCATAATACAAAGCTGAAATTGTTTAATTGTCATAATCAACATGCGTAAAAACTGAGAAATTAAGTTGTAATGATAAAAAGTTTAAATGCAATAAAAAGTCAACCATTACATAACATCAAAATTAAGTTACTAAGTCATATTTATAATAAAAAAGTTGAAATTATGAGATTAGGCCATAATAAACAAATCGAAATATATCAAAAAGTAAAAAATTATGATAATCAATATGATATGAGGTAAAATTTATGAAATACTAAAATGACATTATGACACCAAGTCACAAGTCGAAATTCTGACTGTGTCATGATTGACTTCTCATAATTTTTACTTTTGTCATGATCTCAAAAAAAATCTTAATGAGTTAAAATTATGAGATGGTCAACCATGACATAAAATGTAGAAACTGAGATACTAAGTCATAATTATGAAATGTTGAAACTATGTGATAGTCAACCATAACATATCAAAATTATGGTTATAATTGACAATTTCTAAACTGAGATAAAATGTTTAAATTACAATGCAAAAAAAATCAATTATGACTCATAATAATTGTGACTTATGCTAAAACTGACTTATTTTCTAGATAATATGTTGTCTATGATTTAGAGTCTTATGATTTATTATGTCGTAATTGCAATTTACCAAGCATTTCCCCCCCTTTTTCTTATGTGGCAGAAATGGCCTTCCATAAGGAGACGAGAGTGCAAAGCCCGCTTCGACAGCACACCTTCCTGGACAAGACAATCCCTCCTCAGAATCCACTGAACAAAGGAAGGGCTGAGATGATATCAGTCTTTAATGAAGTCACACTGAATCTTGCCCACGGACGCAGTGTTTCAGCTCATTCAGACTGCGTGTTTGGGGGGGAAACGAGTGTGTTATTGTCTGAGAAAGCGTCTTTGACTCTGTTTGTCGGTGAAAGTTTTATGTAGGTCAAACCGAATCCCAGACATCAGGTGACGGTCAGACTCTCTCTCTCCCTCTCCCCCTGCTGGCCTGAGCGCGTCACTGCACACCTCAAAATCACGGATTCAGTTAAAGTCCCTGCGGTGAAAATCAAGCTTTTAATGTTGTTTATGAGTCTATGTGGTGTTATTAATATGCTTTAAGACAATCATGTGTAAATTCATAAGTCGACACCATTGCTGAGTATTTTCTCCTTAAAACTGCAGTGAACCAAAGACAGTCTCAAAAACACGCTTTGAAATCGCTGGTGTTTCTGACGTCACAAACTACCTTGTAACCAATCAGATCAACGTGTGATCGTCAACGAGTGGATCTCTGAGCTGAGTGAGTGGAGGCGGGGCTCATTTGCATATTCATAGAACCACGTAATACTAAACGAGCCAAGGGTGTAGTTACATCCAAGCTATTTAAATGTTTTTTCTTGCCTTGAAATATGTGATTTTAGTGATCACAGATGAGTTAAGGATACAATTATTGAATACTTAATATAGATTTTTTATTTTCATATAAATAAAAATTATATTCAGAGATCCCAGACATACAGAATAATACCACAATGTTTGCAGTTGTTCAAGGTTAATGACTAAGGATTTAAAATAAATCATGTTAAAGTTTACACTCACAAAGATTAATTTCTAGAAAACTTAAAAAAAAAAAAAAAAAAATTCAGTCGTTGAAATTTCCATGATATATTTATATTTTAAGAAGAAATTTTCCATCTTACAAATCCTACTCAGGACTATTTTAAACTGATATTTCCAGGAATGCTACATATAAATACACCAATATTTCAGATATTAACAGATTAAACCAAAAACAGACTAGCTTTCATAAGCAGTTAAACCTAAACGAGGTGGATGAAACGTTAAATAAAAACTCTGTAACAACAGCTTGTCATTGACGGCCATTTTATTTACAAAAAACATTGAGCATAAATGAAAATCGTCACTCACTGTAACGTAACGCACAAACACGAGTGCGCTTCTACAGCGCATCAGCAGATAAAAAGAAGCAGAATGAAGGAGAGCGTCTCCGGCAGGACTAGAACTTGAACTCTTTGTACTTCTTGGCCCCGGAGCGCGTGTCCTGCGGCTGAGCCTTGCGCTTCTTTTGCTGCCAGGAACAGAGGAGAGGAAGGCTTTAGGGAACACGTGTAAACACTAAACATTTACAAACAGGAAAAAGATGGTTCATCAAACATCTCATTTGATCAGATGTGTTTAAAGGGGCTCTCCTAGAACTACTGCATTTTTAATGTGTCCCATTTAGTTCCTCGTTAATATTGCGATTTTAAAATTCGTACAGTTTTATTCATGGCATCCTCAGCAAAACCAATATCATGCACAGGTTACATTCATCAAAAAAAAAAAAATTAAGAAAATGTGGCATGAAGACAGTCTATTAGAATTGTGATTTGTGTAATTGTGAAAATAATAATTAAATAAATACAATTTATTATACATTTTTTGAATTGTAATTTTATTTTTATATTATAAATGTAAATAAACAATTTATAGATAGATAGATAGATAGATAGATAGATAGATAGATAGATAGATAGATAGATAGATAGATAGATAGATAAAATTAATACATCATGGCAAAGTTTTCCCCATTTAATTCTAGGCTGATTTTACATTTGTATCTTACAAATGAGGAATATCACAGGCAAAGTAATACATTTTAATATATATACGTTTTATGTATTTCTGTATAGACGGTAATTTAATTAATCTAATGAGAATGACCATGAAAATTGAGAAAATCTACCCCAAAAAATCCTAACAGACTTAATCTAATGCAATAATGCAAAATATTTTCCTGTTTCTTTGTTTTTGCAGTGATGTATACGAGTTTGGCTTGTGATCGGCTGCAGTATTTGAGCTCACCTTCTGTTTGGCGGCGTGTTCGGCCACCATGTCGCTGAAGTCCTCCTTCTCCACCTGCGCCTGCTGCTCCCGGACGTGCTCCTCGTACTTCTGCGTCATGGCCATGGGGTCGAGCTCCAGCTCCTCGGGGGCCAGCGCCACTTCCACCGCCTGAGAGTCTCCGCCCAGCGCCGTCACCCCGGCCTTACGGCTCGTCACCGTCTGAGAGAGGCAGACATATCATGCGTCTCATTAACCAACTTCAGTTTTTTGCTCTTCCCTCAAAACAGCTCTTATAAAACGTAATGGACTCAAGGAGTTTTGTGGTTGAAATTTCAAAAAGTAACAAATCCTTCCCTCACGGGTCAATTTGACCCTCATAGGAATGAATGGAATGCGTGGAATGCTCCAGTACACATAGAATTGAGCATTTTTATGTTTTTCTAACTAAAAAGGCTAAAACTTTACCAAAAAATGATTTTATAATGTCTACACGTGTATCTGAATGCACACTGAAGACAAACTGACTTTAGGACCCAGCGGAACAGCTCATTTGATCCATATAGAGATATAAGGACTCATGAAATATGTTAGATTATTATTTTTCCTCAAGAGGTCGGCAAAGACACCCAATGTAAGGTATTTTTAGCTGAATTAAAAGGATTATGTGTGAAATAGTGAGTTATTTTGAATTTAAGTTGAAAGAATGTGAGGAATGTGCTTAAATTACTAATTATTTATTGATCAAATCTAGTAATTTAAAGGTAAATGAAAAAAACCCCAAACCTCCCAAAAAATTGCATTGCAAAATGAAATAAAATAAGCTTAATTAAATCTTATTTTTGGGCATCGCAAGTGAAGGATTTGTTACAAAACTCGAGGGAAGGATGAGGGCTAATCACACTTGAATGGTCATTGAGAGCACTTTTGGCCACTGAATATTAATTGTCTTTTAAACCGCAACTGATCCAGCCAAGGTCACATCAAAATCTCATTCATTTCACATTCGCAAACCGCTGCACAAATATATCAGCAGTGGCATTAACGCTTTATAGCTGACATTTCCACGGGCAGCTGTCGGCTTCTGCGCGTCACCGGCACATCGTTTATATTCTCGCTGTCGTCGAAACGCAAACGAGTCCCATATGGATGGAGTCATTAGCATGTGACGGCTGTGACAGATGAGGCGCAGATCGTTCTGTTATCAGAGGCCTGGAAAGGTTATCTGCCACATCTGAACCCACCAGACAGAGAGAACTCTGGGATACGAGCGTGTAAAACAACTGAGGCGAAATGATTACCATACAAAATACAAATGGTTTGGCTCAGCAAGCACGGGTTCACCTCGTGTCTCTGGGTTTGTTTTCGACGACATCAATGGGAAGATAATGCAGAACGAGTCAAATGTTTTTTAATGAACAAGAGTTTAGGTTTAAACGTATGAGGGAAAGTGTGCATCTTTGGTCCTGCAGCTTTTGTATCCATCTTTTTTTTTTGTTTTAAACTATGGGTGGTTTGGGGAACTTATTAGAAAGATTGGCATATTTTGGCAGATTTTGTGTGGTTTAAATGAAAGTTACCCACATAATTAGCACAAAGCATCATGGAGCGTAGGGAAAAAGGTGGATGGGAACGTGCCAAGAGTTTAAAAACAAACTGATCAGAGAAACTGAAGACTCCTACAGCTGTTTCCATCCAAAACACGCGAATTTGTAATTGGAATATCACAAAACATTCACAAACAAAGCGGTGTTTTCATCCCATGTGTTCAAGAGAACAAAATCATCCCTTCCTGGGAAATTGGCACATAAAATTGGAAGTTGCTGCAATCGGGGAAGAAACTGACTCTTTTCCTCCATCATAACCGAGATAAACTCTGTCATGTTCTCTTGCGTTCGGATGCTGGTGTTTGGGAACGCAATCATGTGACGCTTCTGGAAGGGATTAAACCAGATCATTCTGACGACAGACTTTGGTTCAGGCGTTTTTTGAATAACTAAATTAACATTTGAGATGTTGTGCGATGTGATTGGTCCGCTGGCTAGTCCAGATATCCAATAACATCCACTGTCGAGGCAAAGTCACAAGTTTGTCGTTGCGCAGAGGGATTTATTTTGTAAATGTGTCACTTGTAGATTATCAGATAAAATGATCAGGCTCAATTGAGCGCAAACGCTTTTTAAATGAAATTAGGCACATCTTAAGCCCCGTTCACACCGCCAGCGACACGCAGCGACAAAGCGACATGATTCCATTCATTTCAATGGAGTGCTGGCGACTTCTGACGACACGAGCGACAGTGACCATTGGCGACAGAATGTGGGCGTGTCAAGCGACACGAGACGCGCGACAAAAGTTCAGAAATTTCAACTCTATGCAAATGAGAAGCGATTTTCGCGAGCGACAACCAATAGGAAAGAAGACTTTCACAGTGGAGCTCAGCTCACGTCACCGTCTCGAGTGCAGGCAAGACAGAAGAGTTCGAGGGCGATTTCACTGTTTTATATGATTTGACTAACCACATACATGGATATAATAAAATGATGCATGGAAAAGAAACTGTCGACAGTCTCAGTGAGTTTAATTCACACATTTAGTTCGAGTGTTGTAATTTTATGATACAAGTTTAAGTTTAGCACTGCTGCAGTTCATTTTACAGTTTCCCCTGCATTATGTTGACTATTAGGGACAAGAAAATTGATTATTTGTCAAATTCGAATGACGTTTTAGTAATTTATGACAGTAGGAGTTAATCTGTTGATTGATCGATCGTTAATCTAGTAAGCTAAATGATTTAATCCACTGAACACTGCTGTGGTAATATAAAAACACTCTCCCAACAGCATACTGTTTCTTTTGAGCCTAAATTAAAATTATATAGTTGTATACATCACTTGTGATGGTATTTTGTGTAGATATGGCCAGACGTGCAGTCTACCAATAACATTAGAGCGACAGCACTATGAACGCCCACAAGCGACTTCACAGTATAGAGACTAGCGACATACAGCGACAAAGTCGCTGGCGGTGTGAACGGGGCTTTAGCGTTTCCATCCAGCAAACTGGCATAAAAATAGGTGTATGGAAACACGGCACATGACACACTCCTCCATCTCTCACACACAGACGTACCGCAGTCATGTCGTAGATGTGTGTGGACGCCATCATAGCAGCTCCGACAGGCCCAGTCCTCCTCTCCGGCAGCACCGTGAACAGCTGAGGCGTCTCGTTCCTACACACACACACACGTACGTGTTAAATAAGATATAAGTGTCTGATACACCGCTGCTTAAGTGCTCGACGAGACAGTTGTTGCCTCAGAGCGCTCAAAAGTATAAACTGAGTCACAGTGCACTATATAGTCTCATATTAAACTATTTATAAAGTAAATGTAAGAATAACTTTTATATTGTTAGTAATGTTTCAAGATGAACATTACTGGACTGAAAGCAGCTTAGGTTTTACTTGATTATCCATATCATTTTTAGAAAATCTTGTTAAAATATAAGTATCAAATATGATCATCCGGCTTTTGAGGAATGTTTATTTGTTCATCTCTCAAGCATCATTGTATTGCATTATGTTTTAAAACTACAGAGCTTTGATCATAAAACTAAGCACTTAAATATCTCCTTACTAAAACATTATTGGCAGATATTAATATTTATATATACACTGTCAGAATCTGCTATAAAGATCTCATTAATTACATTACAAGAATTTCATCTTACTTTTTGGCCATATAAATATCAGCATCTGCACTAAATTTAATATTTTGCAGTTTGGGCCTATGAATAAAATTTGATGTTTGTTTGATTTTTGAGTATGAGCTCCATATTCTCACTATATGAGCCATAAAAGCCCGATGTATCAAATATGACAACAAAACACATAAGGTCTTAAGGTTCAATAAACTCGATTTTTCAGCCCATTTCATTTGTCAGGCTTTACAGGGTTAAGTTAGTGATTTCCAGGACTTAAATCTGGTGTTTGCACAGACACTCACCCGTCCATGATCTCTTCGATCTTCTTCTTCCTGAGCTCAATGAGCTCTGGAGTCTCCATGCCGGCAGGAACAGAGGAGAATCCGCCCGGAGTGATCAAGCCACTGTCACAACAACAAGAAACGTTAATGACTTCAACACATGACAGTAGCCACGTTTCCATTACAGATTTGCGCAAAACTTTTGAGATTTTTTCTAAATGTTGACAAAAAACTATTGTCAATGACAGTGTTTCCATTAACCGATGTTATGCAACTAAAACTCCTCTCGTGGTAAGTCATTCCAAAAATCATGGCAACAGACGTTGGTAGGTTTATGTATATCACAGCCGCCGCACTAGACATTATTATTATTAATGGAAGGAGACGTATGCGTGTTATCCAATCATTAATGGTAAGGAAAGAACCTTATACTTGAGTGCGGCACATATGAGGTGTTTCTGGGTGTTTCTCCCTCAAATCTGCTGCGAGGTCTTGATTGTGGCATTTCTTTGAGGTTTAGAGTCCAGTATTCCTGTAATTCTTCTGTCTTTTATGAATTTAATAAAGAACTGTCTCGTATTCTGTCCAAACACACCACGTCATCTACGTCAGCTGACCTGGAAATGCCCAAAAACTGTTTCAATTACAGTTTTGCTAAATATTTATTTCTCGAATTGCCTGAAAACCCACCTCATGCGAGCGTAAAACCTTTTGCGATAAAAGGGAGTTTTTGCAATTGGGCGTATTTTCAATTCGCAATTTCAATTTGCGCAATTTGAAGGGTAATGGAAATGCGGCTAGTGACTCAGAGACGGAGAGAGTTTGAATCGCTGAGATGAATCGGCACCTGTCTGCAGGTGTGAAGAAACCCGTTTCATCCGGTTTGTCCTCGTCGCTCTCCTCCTCCTCTTCCTCCTCAGATGATTCTTCATCGGACGGCTCCAGTTCGCCCCACGTGGTTCGGTCGATTTCCTCCTCCTCGGCTTTGGCCTGTCACCATTTCAGAAGGAAGTCACATTTATACAGCGCTTTATACGGTTTCAAAGCAGCTTCACATTAATAAAACAGGAAAATAACTGTTAATGTTGTACAGTTCATTAATTATGAAACTATTTAAACTGTAATACTTCAGTTTTTTTTCAGTGTTTCAAATCAGTGTTGCAAAATTTTAACTCTCAGCTGAACCAAAATATTTACTTGAAGTCCCCCTGAGATTTGAAATCCCCGAGATTAATAATTTAACGTGTACATTTCCCGTGATTCTCAGATGTTGGTTAATGCCCACGTCGCATGCAGGCAAACATAAAATATTTAATCTTTAATGGTAAGGGTTTTAAGTTTTATTATTTATTTTAATGACATTTTTATGATTTAACTTTTTTCATCATCTCATGAACCCCATGGGTTAGGGAAACGCTGTTCTTTACTTCAATTACATTTTATGAAAACTTGCACCTTAATTATTTTCTGTATTAACAGTTTTATAAAACCAATAAGGCATTTTGCTTTAAGAGATTCAGCTCAGTTTATTTCTAAAGCACATTTAATAACAGCAACAAGGCTGACAAATCTGCTGTGCAATACAAAATAATAAACCCATAAGATGGCAGGAAACAGAAGAACATAATAAGATATTACAATGTATTAAAAGCCAAAGAAAAGAGATTGTTTTAAGACTAGATCTGAATGCAGATGAAGTGGAATCAGCCCTAATGTAGTTTGGAGAGCTTCTCCATAAAGTGGGACCGGCCTCAGAGAAAGCTCTATTACTCCGACACTTTAAGCCAGTTCTTGGCATGAGCAAGTTGATCTTCAGATCTCAGGTTTCGCAACTTTTAGGATGTGGTTTATCATGAACACAGTTGTTCTTCTGAGCTGAACACGCTGCTTAAATGTGACTATATTCACAACATTTTGCACTTTGCTTAAATGTGCAGCTAATTGAGCGTCCTCACCTGGAAGTCTATGGAGTTGGTCCCGAACACATCTCCGTACAGCGGTTTTCCCGTCTCATCCACGGGAGGTTTTCCCCACCCGCCGGCGTGATACCCGAACGAACAGCTCTGAAACACACACCTCGGTATGAACATCTCAGCTTTACATCAACATTATGACAGCCATGACATTTAGATTGTGGAAGGGTTTTTCATGAATGTAAATCAGATCCTCTAATGGAGAAGGATGCGCATTTGTTAAGTTACAAGCATTACTTTATATCGAATTACTGATTAAATCAAATGGAAAATCTCTTCCTTCCTCATAAGAGCTTCCTCTAATCAAACATGACGGCTCAGAGTTTTGCATATCACTGCGGGAAGTGTTTACATCATTTTAAATTAATTGTGAAAAATAACAATTGTATGTTGGAGTCCCACATATCGAGTTAATTAACTTCCCAACTTAATTGATGTATGAACTTGAATATTTAATAGAGCTCACACTCACCAACAGTATCGATCCTGCCAAAGAAATACTTTCAAATTGAGCTAGAAAACCTAAAACCTCTGTTTGGATTTAAATAGATGGATCATCTATTGGATCATTAATGCAGAGATTATTATGTTTCTTATGTTAGGCAACAGCTCTTCTAATCCTAATTCTGTGTTTTTAATTACAAACAAACAAAAACTAACTAACAAACAAACAAGCTCAGATGAGAAAGTAACACAAAAGTAACATTACTTTTCATAAAAACTAACTAATGCAATATTGTAATGCATTACTTTTAAAAAGCATTACAATACTCAATTAAAAAGGTCAATTAAAACACTGCAAGTCAATTATATTACCATTTAAAAGAGAGAAAAAATAAATAAATGGAAAAGCATCTAATACTTTCCATTACAAAGTGACAAATAGTTCATTTTACAAGGTTTAAGGCATGTATAGGAAAGAGCTACTTATAAAAGCAACATTCCTCAAGACTGTTTTCCCAGTGTGTGCGTGTGTGTGTGTCTGACCTCAGGGATGGGGGCGTTGAGGCCGGGGATCTTCAGGTTGGGGTAGGAGGGTGGAGGACCGTATCTCTGCATGGCGATCAGCCACGGCGGAGGAACTTTATGAGAGTTCTGCCGAGACAAACATGTGAAAAGCTCAGCTAAGATTAGACAGGAGAAATGACATAAGCGTCGAGGTGCATGAGGAGCTCTCCTGCAATTTCACACACAACAGCAACACTTGCTGTGCACAAGCAGCTGATAAAGGAGCACTCACAGGTCCTGTGGGCATCCCGAGAGCAACCCTCAGCTCATCCGAAAGATCGCCAGGCTTCTTCTCCTTCAGACGCGTCTCAAACTCTTTTCCCTGAATATCAACAACAAAAAGGGTTTCTTTCTTAGAAAGTGCCATCATAACAAATAAAGTGACATAATAGGGGCTTTCGCAGTAGGAACGAGCCACCAGGGTGGTTCCCCAAGAACTAATGGTTCCCATAGGACCGTTCTCCTGTTGCATTCGCACCGCCAGTAGGAACTGTGAAGTGACGCAAGCGGCGCTTGTTATAGTGACTTATTTTGACGGCGCTGAGGACGCCAGAGACTGAGCAAACAAACAGCGCTCGCATCCTCCGTGTTCATTAGTTTACGATCTGTCAAACAGTCCTGTCTAAACCATTATTAGATAGAACTATTATACATAGAAAGTAGACCGTAATGAAAAGTTATTAGCGTATGCCATGTGGTTGATGTTCAGTGATGCGGAGCAGAAATACATAATCATGATTCTATTGGTCCCTCAAAGTCGCGTTGGATTTTCTCCTCAGCGTAAAGGTTAAGAGGTTCATCTATCACTGTTTCAATGTTCGTAGAGATAGTTTGTGGAGTAAATATATAGGCTATAATCTGTTTACAAAGGCTTTTTAAAAATGGCGGGTGCTGGTGTTTCGTGTGCGTTCGGCCAATCAGCGAACACTAACGTCACAGTTAGTTCCTATAGTGCTGGTTTAGACCGACTCTGAAGTAGGAGATACATTAGTTCCTCCTAAAGGAGTTCCTAGAACTAAAATCGTTCCTAGATCCTGTGGTGCAAACGTGCCAAAATCCGGGAACTTCCGCCAGTTCTAGGAGCTATGAAGAGGTTCCTCCTATAATGAGCAGGTAATGTCAGCGCACCTCATAGTACAGGTCTCCGTGAATCGTGAGCTTGGGTTTGATCTGCCATTTGAAGAAGGCGTCGTGCAGCTTCTGGTAGTCGATGTCGATCTTCCCCATCTTGGGCCGAACTTTCTCTCTCATTTTGGTCTTCATGGTTTTGGCGTCTTCCTACAGGGACACAGAGACGTCAGCTGACAGCAGCGGGAAACACATCAACACTGAACATTAAAGTTTAAAATAACCAGCTTCACAATCGTATAAACGTCAGTCAAGCGCGGTCTCGGATGGAAACTTCACAAGATGATGCCAGATGAAGCAAACAAATGATCACACATCAGTGTCACTCCTGACGGCCTCATGAGCTCATCTGACACATTTCAAGACAGGAACGAAACCCTGAGGTGCTCTTCATGATGATCTGCTCAATGCTGTTCAACTGCAGAGCTCATGTCTGACAAAAACTAACAAAGCACTGAACTATATTTAACATTCTGGTTTTATGACCTTGCTCTAAAACACAATATGATCAAACATCATTATCATTATTATTATTATTATAGGAAGCGTTATTATATTACCACAATAAAAAGCAAAAATGTGGCACAATAACAGCCAAGAGGAACATATTCAATACATTTTTATACAGCTATGTACATTAAAAGCACTTCATATTTAAATAAAGTTTTATATATTACCATTCAAAAGTTTGGGGTTGGTAATTGTTTTGTTTTTGTAAGAAGTCTCTTCTGCTGACCAAGGCTGCATTTATTTGATCAAATATACAGTGAAAATAGTAATATTGTGAAATATTTTTACAATTCAAAATAACTGTTTTCTGATTGAATATCTAGTAAAATGTAATTTATTCCTGTGATCAAAGCTGAATTTTCAGCATCATTACTCCAGTCTGAGTCACATGATCCTTCAGAAATCATAATAATTTGATGCTCAAGAAACATTTATGATTATCAATGTTGAAAACGGTTGTGATGCTTCATAGGACACATTTTTTCGTGATTCTTTGATGAATAGCAAGTTCAAAAGAACAGAGTCTATTTAAAATAGAAGTCTTTTATAACATTAGAAATGTCTTTAGTCACTTTTCATAAACATAACCTGTCCTCACTGAATAAAGGCAGTATATATCATTTTTTTAAAGAAATCGATGGTATAGTATGGCAGTGTGCGGTACCTTCTCCTGCAGGGCCTCTCTCATCTCCTGGATGCCGGTTCTCCTGATGAACTCGGGCAGCTCAAACGGAGGCTTCTCTATGCCCCTCTTCCCCTGCAGGTACTTCCTCTTGAAGCACCAGTGACGCGGCACCGGCACCGTGTTCCTGGTGGCCTTCAGGTGAACCAGCAGCTTGGGCTCCTGCGCCGTCACATCATGCATCTCCACCACGTCAGGGCGGACCACAAGCTGGCAGAGACAGACGTGAGGAAGGGGGACAAACAGGGCTCGACATTAACTCACGTCAAATGTGTGTGTATTTCAGCAGTGGCGTGTAACAGTCACTCCTACCAGCCACTTTGGCGGATTAAATTTTATATAATATAAATTTTTCAATTGTAGTCTTTTAAAAAGGCATCTGAAATAATAAACTAAGTGCAATGTAGTGTAAAATATTGATTTTTTGATACATAGATACTGAAATATCTGAACCTCTCCCACAGGATACACAATACCAGCTGCGCTTTCTTTCGGTCTCATCTCTCCAACAGCGAGTTACACACAAACCCGCGACCCTTTACTCACTCGTTTCATTTGCTCTGGATGAATATTGATGTTACAGGGCTTGAATTTTGCCGTGGGACTGCACATATTGTGCATGATTTTGCTCACACCCAAAGTGTGTGCACATAAAGACAAGTATATTGGCTATATAAAACAGTATAGTGGGTCTGTGTGGTCTTAAAGTGACAGCAGCCCAATATACCGGCCACCAAATTATGAGATAATATTAAAAATCTCTATATGGCAGTTTTCCCCTATGGTATCGATGTCAAACCACAAGCCACCATGGCTAGTGAGCAAAAAAGTTAATGTCAAACCCTGGTGACAATAATATTTGATCTGCTATTAGTACTAAATACAGCAACAATTCCCATGTTGAAATGACTGGATCATGTTATTTGAGTGCCAAGTGAACAGTTATGACATTTCCAGTAAGTACATTTACAATTCTACAAGTCTTTTTAACATGCATTTTAATCTAAACATTGACCTCTTAGGTGGTTTTAATAAACTCAAGTAACCTGTTTGAGCTCCGCCACAGTCAGCCTGTTCATTCTCCTCAGTTTCTTTTTGGACAGCTTAGGCAAGTCCTTCTTGAGGTCCTGTCAAAGAGGAAGTGGAGGGGTTAGATGGGAACATCATCAGGAGACCATAAGAGCTAGACGACTATCAACTCACATCGTCGCTGTCATCACTGTCCTTCTTCTCCAGCTCGAATCCCTTCTTCTTAAAGGAAAGGATTTCTGGCTTTTCGGGCTTCTCCGGCTCTTTTTCCTTTTCCTTTTTCACATCATCTGTCAGCTGTGATAGAAGGCCATTCAATGACAAATCCATCAAAATATAATATTTCAGTCTTTAAAATACTAATGTAGGTGAATGAAGCTGGACGGGTCATGATCTGTCAATCAAAGATCTAAATACAACACCAAAAAAAGCTTCACTCTTCATACTTTCTCATATCAAACAATGTTTTGCAGCAGTTCTGTCCAAGAAATGTTATTTTTGGAAATGTTGAGCTTTGAAAGTTACAGTAAGCAGTTTATCATCTCAAAATACCAAGTAAACTTAGCATTAGCCATCCTGTAATGAAGCATCTGTAGTTCCTGTTAAGCTCCTGACCTTGAACGCCTCAAAGATCCTCTTGAAGAAGATGAAGTTGGGGTCATAGATGGCGGGCTCCTCCGTCACGTACTCAATCTCCACCTCGGCCTCTTTCTCACGGCTCTCCTCTTTCTTCCTCTCCTCCTCCTGCTCCTTCTCTTGCTCCCGCTTCTTCTTCTTGTTCTTCTTCTTCCTGTTCCTGCGCTTGCGGTTTTTCTGCAAGCAAGTGAGCGAGAAGGAATCGAGTAAAAGTGTTCAGAAGAAACACAGCAGTCAACATTTGAAGTGGATCAAAAAAGTTCCTCAAAGTTGTCCTGAGACAAGAACGGGTATTGTTCAAAATTCATGTATATCTTTGATGAAAGGATTTGATCCTCTTCAAATGTTGACTCCTGTAATTAGATCAATGAGAGACTTGCAAATGCTGACAAAACAAGCGAGGAGACCTACATCTTTTTTAGAAAGACCGCTTTCATCGTCGTCATCTGAATTTCCACGGGCGGAGGAACTGTTCATGTCCATCTCATCGTCATCATCTTCCTCCTCTAAAGACAAAAAAGAGCCAGAGAAATCATTTAACAAGCATTCCTATATTGTTTATAAGTAAACCAGCATTGACTTAATCGCAAAGATTGGTTTTATCACTTCACACGCCCCCGCTTTCACATTCAAGTCTCAACGTAAATTCAGTGTTTCTCCCACTGGTAATTAAACTTGATGTGCTCAAGTGCTCTCATCTCTTAAACACGATCATTAGTGACATTGAGGCTGCGTTTGATGATAATGAGCTCCTCATAGTGACCTATAGGGGCGACGCTGAGCTGCTCCTGCCTCATCTCCTTCAGCTGCAGGATCTTCTCCAGAGCCTGAGGGATCTTTGGCCCGATGCCAACATCTTCACCCTGCCACGCCTGAACACACAAATCAAACAAGTCAAGATCAATAAAGATAGATTTTTATATTATATATATATATATATATATATATATATATATATATATATATATATATATATTATATTATAATATATATATATATATATATATATATATATATTTTTTTTTTAATTAAGTTAAAAAATCTTTTCAGGCATAATCTTACTAAATAAGTCTTTAATTGAAATAACTTCATAAAAGATCATTCTATATTTTATTGGACTGTCCTGGGTTTAATACGTTTAACAGAGGGGAATCTTACAAAACATGCATAGAGTTGAGTCTTCACCTTTAAGCAAAAAAGCATGAGTCAAATTTGTATGACCTATATACGACATTGGTGAATACCACTTGATCAGATCTAGTTTTAAAAGTGATTAAAAGTCTGTTTGAAATGTATAGTTCATTATTCTTGCATGTGTTCCACTCCTCTTGCTCAAGATCAGTAAAGAGATTCATAAGTAAAGGCTCTCGCACCTCTCTGGCGTCCTCTCCTGGAGGGGGCGGGACTTTCTGCCGTTGATTGGCAGACTGGAGCATCATAGACACACCTGGAGGAGCTGGGCCACCTTGAGTCCCAACTACAGGAGCAAATCAATGATTAGAGTAAAAATCACCCTGATCCATATCAGATTTACAGGCGTTTCAATCTCATCGGTTTGTCTTAAAGGGATACTTCACCCCAAAAATTAAAATTCTGTCATTACTTACTCACCCTCAAGTTTTCTGTTGAACATTAAGGATGACATTTTGAAAAATGTTGGCCACTAAACAGCTGCTGGTCCCCACTGACTGAATTGAGGTCAACGGGGACTAGAAAGTGTTGCTACCCACATTCTTCAAAATATCTTTTGTGTTCAGCGCATGAACACACTTCATGCAGGTTTGGGACAACTTGAGGGTGAGTAAATGACAGAATTGTAATTTTCAGGTGAACGGTCCCTTTAGACACCACAGATGAACAGGGTGAACATGCAACTAATAGACATCATCATACTTTCCCAGTTGATTGATTAAAAATTGCAAACATTTTTTGCATTACAAGTTTTCTGAAACATTCAGTTTAAATATGCTAATGAGGCAATATCTAATTAAATATGCATTCATTTACAGAAATCTGAATATTGATAAAGCCGGATTTAAAATTTGTGTTTCATTTTGTTGACAAAATGAAAATCTGAATGTGAAAACCAGACGGGATTTCAGATGTCACTTTTAATCACTCGATAAATATTGTCAGAAATGTTATATAAATCAGTCAAATTATATAAGAACAAACCCCTCTGCAAAAACCTTCAAAATATAGATATTAATATGTAAATGTAAATATGTAATGTGCAAAGCTGCTGAAGTGGAGATTTCTGATAGCCTAGAAATCTAGACGCACCCTAGCGGCAGCTAAATGTATTTTGCAGCCAGGGTAGTCTAGCAACTCTCCGTTGACTTTCGAGCTGTAAAAACCTAAATTGGGTCAGGCCAATCACGTCGTGTATAGAGTAGGCGGGGCGGGCTTAACAATGACGACAGAGTTGCGACGGTTCCCTAGCTGCTATTTGAAAACAAAGAATGGCAGCGGCTGCTGGCGAACATCTTTCGAATCGGCTTTGTCCGCGACTCTGGAGGACTTGGAGTTAAGTTTTTCTTTGAGAAAAGAGCAAAGAACGGCACTTAAGTCATTCTTAAAAAAAGGAAGATGTGTTCGTCGTTCTGCCGTCCAGATATGGCAAAAGTTGAATCTATCAACTAGCTCCACTGTTGGGAAAACGCTCTGGTTGGTTGAAGCGCTGTCCTATTGCATGCAGAGGGAATTTGAAAGACAGCCGTTTATCCCGCCCCTCGGATTGAGCCGTGGCTATGGTGAGTTGCCAGACCCAACATCTCGATGCTAGATTTCTGACTGATTGAAACTGAAATCTACAGATGCAAATAGATAAAGTGCAATAAACTAAACACTTAAGTGTATTTTGGATGTTTTCTTTCCACTAGTCTGAAAGACATAATGGACGAAAAATAGATCAGATTTACCTGAATCTACCAAAATTTGGATGAGAAATGTTTTGCCTATTTTATATCCTTATTAAAATTCAAACACGACATCCAGTCAGCATGATGTGATATTAGGTTGACATGATTTGATGTTTGAGTATGTTAGAGAGCATCATGGTGAATGACCTCTGAGAGGGGGGATGGGGGGCAGGAGGTTGGGTCGGGGTCCCAGTTCAGGTCCTCTGGGGCCCGGTGGCGCCCCCTGCTGGACTTTAGCAAGTTCCTGCTGTCTCTCGTGTTCCAGAAGCACAGCAGCCTGAGACACACACACACACAGTATTAGTACACACACAGATCATACTAAATCACACTGAGTGAAAAGAATACACAAAAAAAAAAAAAAAATAGAACATGATAGGCGAAAGATTATTAAACTTTAATGGTTCACAATCTACATCACAATTTTGCAATTTTATTTACAAATATCTTTGCAATTCTGATCAACCAAACCCAAAAGTTTTTGAACGGTAGAGTGCATATCAAATTATTCACATTCATATAGCTGTTAAATGTGTGGGTTATGACATTTTTTTGAAGACAGCATCACAGTAATAAGCGAACATTCACCCGTTTCTGCTGCTCGAGAAGCTCCTGTTCCTTCATCTGCTCGTCCATCCCCCGAGAATCACCCTAAACACACACATACTGTTATAAACTGCAGTCATGTGACCCCTTTATTTCACTATATTCTTAAAGGGATAGTTCACCTAAAAATACAATTTGTCATTAATGACTCGCCCTCATATCATTCCACACCCGTAAGAGCTTCGTTCATTACTAGTTTATTAAGCACCCCTTTAAAAGGTGTGTATGTATTTGTTTACTGTTAGTTGTAACAAGTGTTTTGTGTTATTTGCTGTGTATGATGATAATGAAAAAAAGAGAGCGTTTTATGGATAAGACTTTAATGCACACTTCTTATACTGTGTTTATTCAGCTCTTACAGTGAATCTCTGGAGTAAAACTAACGCTTCATGTACAATAAACTTCATAAAACTCATCAGTACATTTTTGGCCATCATTCGGACACGGTCCCCTACAGCAGGCTTGTATTAATAGTGGATAAAAGCAAATGACAAATAAGCTATAACCGTATTTAAACTATACCTGTCCTATCTCCATGCAGCATATATACTCTGACTCTGTGGGCATTATTGACTCGAAATGAACACCGATACTGAGAGTTTCTGTTCTGATATTATCACTCTGGTCTCGCAAGTCTCTGCTCAATGTTATACCTAAAGTACATCAAGCATTAATAGGAAAGTTTGGCAGCAGTTAGCAAGCATCAGCAGTAGTGTAACTTGACAGTAAAGTCATCCATCATCTACCACACAACTGCAGCTTGCCTCACAGTAAAAGGTTTCACACAGAGTTAGCATGCGCGGCTCTCACCTGCGCGGCTCTGTCGTCGTGTGGCATCATGCCGGGCGGCTCCATGCCCATGTGGATCGGTGGAGGGCCGGCCATCATATTCATGGCCTGCATCATGTTCATGCCCGGCGGAAGGGGCATTGAGGGCATCGGGGGCATGGGCGGCAGACCTGGCATCTGACACACACACACACAACCTTTAACACTTATAGTCTCAGGCATGTCGTGTCTAGTCCTAATTAGACCAAAAAACCATTAATAAACAGAATAAAAGACACATTGCAGTACCGTAGTCATGACCTTGTCATCTCCTCCTGCTATGTTTGGCTTGTTTAAGATCATCCCAGACTGCAGACAAAATAAAAGTTACACTCAGGCAAAGAAATAAGAGTTATGATCAGATTTGCAGTTTTAAACAAAACTGAATAGCTCACCTGTGCAAACGATTTGAGCCTGTCTATGAGCTCCTCTCTGGGACCTGAAGAACAGAAAGCCACACATGAAGATGGCAAACTACACTGGACTGAATTAAACATGGTTTACATTAGTTTAATGGGCTATGTGCTGATTTGTAACTGCAGTGTGTTTGTGTTTAAAACTGTTGCATTTAAATACGATCACAGTAACCGTTTACGCAGATACATTCACACTACGACTTAACTTAGTTGTTTAACGACATTCACATGTGTTTTAACTAACTTACCAGAATAAACGCAAATACAGCTATCAATTAGACTTATTTACATGAACTGCACACGTTAGCGCGAAGTTTCGAGCACTAAAGGCCCGCAGGGTATCAACAGGGAAATAACAGGCTAACATGCTAGCTAAGCTAACGGAGGAAACCTGAGCTAAACTCCGTCACAGCGCTCTTATCAAAACGTTTTATTCTCACCCATGTTAGGAGCACCAAACTCGGCCAGTTTGGCCTGCAGCTCGCCGTTGTTCCATGTGTTAAAATCTATGTTTGATTCAGCGCCTGGCGGCCCGTCGCTAGCCATGATGAAGCTCTACGGCACAAACGCGTTCAGGCGCGAGGGATCATGGGAACGCGACGCACTGCATTATGGGATTTGTTGTTCCTTTTTCTCGCAGTTTGAAAATGACGCGTTTGCGTTTAATACTTCATGATGTTAAATGTAACGCTTTTTTATTTCCAAGTAGCGAACTTAATTGTATGGTTTTCGTTATATTAAGCTATAATAACGCAACAACAAACATGATGAGCACTGAAATGAATAAGATGAATAATACAGGTGAAATATTTGGCGTCTGGTCTGGGCAAATGTTTAAGATGCGTTTACCATGTTCTGCCTCAAGGTGGTGGTCTTTCTGACATCTGAAAAAAAGAAAAGAAAATCTGAAATAAAACAATACTTTCCTGCTATTTAATAGCCTACCAGCCTTTGATATACGCAAAATCATATCGAAATGCAAATGTATATTTAAACAATTTCAACCGTGGTGTCAGGACTGTGGTCTTACAGTTTATACTATGATTATTATTATTATTATTTTTGTTTAAACGAGCTATTGTATTTATATTAAACATTTCTTGTGGTTATTTTCTCTTATTTATCGAACGGGAGCGTTTTAGTTTTGTCGCGTCGCGGTGAACGCTTAAACGCACTCTTTGATTGGTCGACGTGATGCTACGTCACGACCCTATTGCGTCGCGTTCCCACACATTGCGCACGCGCCGCGGATCCGCAGGGCGTTTGTGCTGCAGTGCAAAATCAGTGGAAAGACGTTAAACTACATGAACTCCAGATGTTTGAAGGAACAAACAATAACCAAAAGGTCTGTATTATATAATTATTGCTCATACTCGAAAGTGCAAATCAAGACACGAGGTAAGTGAAAGAAATCAACGTTTTCTCGTCATCCACGCAAGTGAGACTTTGACACTTTGTTGCACTTTCATTGTTTTATTCGCGTGTTGTTGATATAAAATATGCTTTACGCGAAGGTTGTGTTATAAGATAATTGCTTGTCAGCCAAAAGTCTTTTTTTTTAGACTTTAAAACGTCTAAAAGTGAATGAACTTCATTTCCTTGTTTTGCAGTTTCTAAAGCTCGCCTGTTTATGACCATTATACACTCATACGATACGTTTGCATGCATACATTGACGTCATAGTGGTTGTGAATGTGTGTGGTTGTGTGTGTCAAGTTCTGAGAGTTGATACTTTGTGTTTACACTCGTGTCACTTCTCCATACAAACATCTGAATTGTTTGATGCTGAATGCATGCATGGCCTGGCTATTAAAAGCTTTTTAAATGACACACACACACACACACACACACACACACACACACACACACACACACACACACACACGGTCAGCTCAGCTGTTGTGGTCAGGGTGGGTTTCTTCGATCACACAGAAAGTGATGAAAGCGAAGACCCATTATGTCTAAAATCCACTTTGGTACCATGGTGCTTGTTTTTGTTATTAAATAATGCCATTTGAGAACTTACACTTTAATAAGACAGGATTTTTCCCAATTATTCCCAAGTATTCACAATTATGATCATCCTTGTGTGAGGGACCCCATCCTAAAATTTCATCTATATAGGTTCTTGTATAAAGACCCAATTTATACTCTGAAAAATTAACGTTATAAATATTTCTAAAATATTATTTCTAGTTTATATTAAGTTACATTATTATATTAAATACAATTATATTTAAATCTATTTTTAATTTAAATCTATAACTATTTTAGGTTTTATTTATTTGTTAATTTATATTTATTCTTTAGTTATTTAATTATTTTATAAATTAATAAATAAATAATTTTAATGTCTTTTTTTTTTTTATTATAGATTTATTGTTAATTTTCTTTCTCTAAACAACATTTCCACACACCCCCTAGCACTCCCTTGTGGCTCCCAGTTTGAAACCCCTGGACTAAGACACTGAACCCGTAGTTGTCTTTTGAGACGACTAGAACCCCTAGTGGACTCTTGTATTGCATTTTGCTTTGTATGAAAATCATGTCTTAAATAGGATGTAACTTGATAAGTGTTGTCGGTATTGTAGAGTTCTGCCACTATTGACATGTGATCATATCAGATTCAGGGAAGTTTAAAAGTTGGAATCAGGAGCGCCACTATTTACATTAGGAACAGTGCAGACGTTTTACTGTGATCACAGTGTCAGTTGTGTGATTTAGTGCAGTAGTTGTTTAGGGTGTTGTCTGTCTGTGTGAGTGTGAGAAAATCCCAATACCTGCAGGCTAACCTGACCTGACCTCAACATCTGCTGTGTCTCTGATTATGGAAGAGTACAGAGAGAATACAGAGGCTTCTTGTTGCTTCCCATTGAGAAATGCTTAATTTAATTGTGATTTCTGCACCACTTATGGCATCAAACATAATTGCAAAAATCTGTATTTTGACATTTTATTAATAAAAAATGATATATTGATGAGCCACAACATTATGACCATGTGCCTAATGTGCTGTTGATCCTCCATGTGTCTCCTAAACACCACCGTCCCGCAGAGGAATGGACTCTAGAGCCCTGAGGTGTCCTGTGGTCTCTGGCAGCGAGACACTAGCAGATCCTTCAAGTCCTGTAGGGTGCGAGGTGAAGCCGCCGTGGATTGAACCTGTTGGCCCAGCACATCCCACAGATCCTCAACTTACCGTTCGCAAAGACCCGCCCCCTTTAGTTACTGTTGCTATGTCCGCCATGGACGCTCTCACGCCACACATGTTCTCACGCAGTGAAAAATACACTGACAACGCGCTGACAGACAGGACAGACCAGGTTACTTTTGATATGAAACAAAAAATTTGGTCCTTTTTTTAAAGAAATGTACACATAAATACCGTTTTGTGGCTCTTTAATGTGTCTGACAGATCCTCAGTTAAAGCTGCTCGTGAACCGATCATCTCTTTCTTCTAGTTCATTTAGAGCATCAAATAAACATGAATGCACATCAGAAGGAATGTTGTTTCAACCGTAGACGTCAGTACACACTGTTTTTCAAGTTCAAGTCCATCGACGTTAATCTAATAACTCTAAGACTGCTTTGTTGGACAAAATGGCGGCTTCGGCTAATGGCGGACTATGATTGGTCAGATCGCCTGTCAATCAAACTCCCTGCAAAAGGTGAATTGGATTGAGATTTGGAGAATTTGGAGGCCAGGGCAACACCTAGCTCTTCATCATGTTCCTCAAACTATTCCTGAACAGTTTGTGTGCAGTGTGTGTGCAGTGAGATTATCCTGCTGAGAGAGCCACTTCCACCAGGGAACAGTTTAGGTTGGTGGCACGTGTCAAATTTACATCCACATCTGGGGTTTCCCAGGAGAGCCTCACACTCCCTCCACCGACTTGCCGTCGTCCCATAGTGCATCCTGGTGACATCACTTCCAGGTAAACGGTGCACACGTACACGTCCATCCATGCGATGTAAAAGAGAACGGGACCCATCGGACCAGGAAACCTTCTTCCACTGCTTCAAGGTCCAGTTACGGCACTCGTTTGCCCATTTCGACGGTCATTCATTACAAGCTCTCTGATTGGTCTACAGCCCCATACACAGGAAGAGTGCGATGCATTGTGTGTTGTGACGCATTCCTCCCATAACCATCATTAATATTTTGCTTGACTTGTGCCACAGTAAATCTTCTGCTGGCTCGGACTAGATGGAATATCTTTTGTTGCCCTCGTGCATCGATGAGCCTCGATGAGCCTTGACGCCCCACACCCTGTCGACGGGTTGTGGTTTGTCCCTCCTCAGACACTGTTGGTAAACTCTCACCATTGCGAACGGGAGCAACACACAAACCTTGCCGTTTCAGAGACTCTAACCCAGTCGCCTTGCCATAACAATTTGGCCTTTGTCAAAGTCACTCAGATCTTCATTCCTGCTCATTTCTCCTGCATTCAACACTACAAGAACTGATTTTTCACTAATCATCTAATCTTCAGGGAACTTGACATGTGACCTTGTTAGGAGATGATCAGCATTGTTCACATACATATTTGGCTCATCAGTGTGAATTAAATGACTCCCATTAGCAGTCTTGGGAACGGTTTTAGGTCTTGTGGAGCACGTTTTCTCTCAGTCTGTGCACGTCTTCAGCCTCTCTCTGATTGGTCGACAGCATCTGTTCAAAAACTGAGGTTTCATGATGTGTCTTTACTTGTTTTTCTTTTGTCATCTTTGTCCCTTTTTTCAGAGAGCTACAAAATAGAGGTTCCCGCTTCCACAAGAGACGAATTCAGTATTTATTTGAGCATGTTTGTGAGCTCCCGCTCATCAGGCCTGAGCGCCTCCACCACCAGATCTCGATGATAACAGGAACATGTTTCATGAGGGTGGTTTAATGGCAGATGTCTGGAGATTTGACATGAGACAAATAGCAAGAGCTGCTCCTCACAAAACAAAGAAAGAAACTCGCTTTAGAGAAAAGCATCGCTGAAGGCAAAATTGAAAAGGTTTTTTAGCTGAAGTGTGTTTATGCGAAGTCACTGTTCGAGCGCTGAATGCTGCATCTGTACTCCTGGCAAACATCCACACACACACACACACACACATGCCTGCAGTTTAATACACTCTTGGCAGCTTATACTCTCCCCGGCTCTCACGCACCACACCCTTCCACTGCTCTACTTTCTCTCATTGGTTTGAATGAGCTTATTGAGTTCATTCATTAAGTTTAATGGGGACTGCCTTCATGTTCACGATCATGACTGATTTGCTGTCCTAGGCAAGATTGAACCGCTCCGCTTGCATCATACACTTGCACAGAAACTGCATATATACTGGAGAATGAGAGAGACCATTGTGTGTTACATTATATTATACAAAAAAAAAAAAGCTGATGATGGTGAACTATACAAAAATAGTCATGGCTTGAACTCAAATAGCAAGAGTAATTAGCAATTACATCTACTAGCCTTCATGCTAACACATATTCAGTGAGCACCTCTCTAGCATACTGTTTGATTTTCAAAATAAATTTTAAAAGTGTTTGTTTTCCAGTAGATGACAGCAATCTTTTTCATGTTATAATCACACAAAAAAAAAAATGGAGAAAAGCAGATATTTTTTACTGTGAATTTTAAATAAAATTTTGCTATTTTAGGGATAAAATAACTGGCGTTAACTCTGGCTAAATAGCTTTCAGAATAATGAACATCACTCTTGTCTAACTACTAGATAAACTGTTCATTACATCCCATAACCGTCTTTATCTTTTTCTTGCATGGGCACCAGAGGTCTTTGGTCTACTTTTTTAACATTGCATGCCATCTATGGCAGGGTATAATGCAAATTTTTCATGCGTCGTGTGAATTCGACATGACCCCCTAGCATTTGCCTATTCCGCCTATGCCACGGCCCTGAACTACTATAACAAACAACAAATGACATAAGTAAGATGGGTCGACAGCATTTAAATATAAAACATTAACATTAGCAAGAAACATTAAATGGAGATTCAGCCCTAAGACTAGACTAATAGTAGTTTGTGGTTTACCAAACAAGGATAGACGTTTGAGGAGGAGGAGGAGGAGGGTAAATTACGACAGGTTTGACTCATAAGAGGGAATGGGAGGGTGTTCGTTTACTGTATCGCTCTTTCAACTCTTTGAAACAGACTCTCAGATGTTTTTGCTGTTGTTGAAGCTCAAGATGATCTTTGAAACATCTTAAATCACTGTGGAAAACCTAATTCATCATGTTTTGTTCAGTGTGTGGAGCATATATAGGACAGTATATGAATGTTTGCAGTTTGCTGGAGGATTAACAGTTCTTTATGTGGTTGTCAAGTATGTTAGCGCTAGTGAGTCACTCTTCTGAAGGTTAAAGCTGAGCATGCAGGCTGAGGTCAGGCTTATGGAGGTTGTGACAGCAGATCTCAGGCTTTGTTTGAAATGAATGCTAGTCTATTCTGCATTCAGAGGCATGTCAGAATGATCATATTTAAGCACCATGTAGGCAAAGTTTCCTGTGGGACACTTTCTTGGGTTCAAAATCTGGGTACAGTCGTTACTGCGGGGTTAAATTGACCCGAATTGGATTCAATTCACCAAATAATTGATATTTGGTGAGTTGAATCCAATTATTATTCTTTTAATAAACAAACAAACACAAAAATCAGTAGGGAATGGAAGGGTGTTCGTTAAACAGACTTTCAGATGTTTTTGAAGTGTGGAAAAGCACATCTTTTGTGTGTTTTCCCGGAACTCAAAGAGTATGACCCTCGCGACGCCAAGATCATGTGTGATTCTCAGAGAACTGAACGTGTGACCTGTTACAAATGTACGCCTTCAATGGACTGTGAGTTTCTT
>CM040818.1:53766698-53769198 GCA_022828995.1 Vimba vimba
TGAGGCTGCAGCCTTGACGGACTCCTTTAGTTTGACTGAAATAATCAGTGCGTTTGTCGTTAATCTTGACGCCGCATTTGTTCCCATTGTAAATGTCCTTTATGATGTCATATGTCCTTCCGCCTATTCCACTTTGAATTAGTTTTAGGAAAAGTCCATTATGCCAAACCGAATCGAAAGCTTTTTTAAAATCAATGAAGCAGCCGAATATTTTCCCTTGTTTTGTTTGTTGGACGTGTTTTTGTATGAGTGTGTGGAGTGTGTAGATGTGGTTTGATGTTCTCTGTTTAGGCATAAAGCCAATCTGACAGCTGTTGAGGATCTTGTGTTCTTGAATGAACTGGACTAGTCTGTCGTTGATGATGGAGCAGAAGAGTTTGCCCAGATTGCTGCTCACTGTGATGCCCCTGTAGTTATTTGGGTCGTACTTCTCACCTTGTTTATAAATTGGTGTAATCAAGTTTTCTTTCCAGATCTCAGGAAAGTGTCCTGATTTTAATGAAAGATTGAATAATTTCAGAATAGCCTCTTTCAGTTTGGGGCTGCTGTGTTTCAGCATCTCATTAGATATTAAATCCACGCCACAGGATTTTTTATTTTTTAGGGATTTGATCTTGTCTGTCAGTTCCTGTAATAATATGGGCTGGTCTAACTGGTTGAGCTGGTCTTTTACAGTGCGTTCCAGGGTGTAGAGTTGGGAGGTCAGATGTTTTTGGGTGAGGGTTGGTTCGTTTTGTGAATAGAGTTTTCCAAAATGTTCTGTCCAGATGTTTGGATCATAGATGGGAATGTGTTTGGGTTCTTTTGATTTATCTAAATTATTCCATAATTCCCAAAAATAATTCTGATCGACTGCCTCCTCAATCTTATAAAGCTTTGCTTTCATGTGATCAGCTTTTTTCTGTATTAGGAGTGACTTGTATGTTTTGAGGGTTTGCTGATATTCGTCTCGTGTTTGTTGGTTTGCAGGGTCTCTGTGTTTTGTATTTGATAAAGATCGTAAATCTTTTCTTAATTTTTGGCATTCCTTATCAAACCAATCATCTTTAGCAATTTCTTTCTTACATCTGTATTTTGTTCTTTTTCTCAGGGCTTTTCTGACCACTGTAGAAAATATTTCATTTAATTGATGAGTTGCTAAATTGATAGTTTTCTTCTCTTCGCTAAATGAAGTAGATAGGAATGAATCTATCATGTTCTGAACACGAGTGCTGTGGAGCTGGGCTTCATACTGGGCTGGACTGTCTTTACTCCACATAAATCTGGCGGGGAGGGGGTGCAGTTTAACCTTCTGATCTGAACAAGGCCGGAGATTCCCGGATCTGTTCAGACTGAGGACTGTGTGACTGTGGTCTGATAACGGCAGCTGTGGCATCACTGTGAAATAGTTGATGTTATTGTTGTCTATATCAGTGATGGCGTAATCTACTGTGCTGCTGCCGAGACATGAGCAGTAGGTGAAGCGGCCCAGAGAATCTCCCCTAGTTCTGCCGTTAGCTATGTACAGACCCAGGCTTTTGCAGAGCTGCAGGACTTGTTTTCCGTGCCTGTTTATGGTGTTGTCATAATTCTGACGTGCCTTCGTGAAGTGTTTCTGCTTATATATATGCGAATTGTTGATATATTTGTCTCCATCTGGGGTAATGTAATCTGCTTCCTTCCCTGTTCTAGCGTTCAGATCCCCCATTAACAGAACCGATCCTAGAGATTGAAAGTAAACAATCTCTGACTGTAGGGTTGAGAAGATGTCTTCATTATAGTAAGGAGACTCGTATGGGGTCTCTCTCTCTCTCTCTCTCTCTCTCTCTCTCTCTCTCTCGTGCTTGTTGATATGGGCGGTTCAAGAGCTGGAACAATTTGTCAGGAAAAATGGCAACTCGTTTTACATTTGTTTCTCCTTCCTCCCTTTATGAACACACCCAGTGTTTCCACACGTTGCTGCATGTGCTCGTCACCCACAGCTTACAGACAGGCCAGAGTGTGTGTGTGTGTGTGTGTGTGTGTGTGTGTGTGTGTGTGTGTGTGTGTGTGTGTGTGTGTGTGTGTGTGTGTGTGTGTGTGTGTGTGTGAGGCTAAATGCTGATGTGCCTCATTTCCGTGAGTAAATGCAAATGTAATTTCCGTGTGTTTGTGTGCTTCAGGAGATCTGCACGCGTCCCCAGTTCATCGTGGATGGAGCGACTCGCACTGACATCTGTCAGGGAGCTCTGGGTCAGTCTGTCCAGGACTTTACCTCACGCAACCTCAACCAAACATTTACTAGACCAATGGCTGATCAAAAATCCGATAAAATTGTGAAATATTATTACTATTTAATATAACTGGTTTCAATTTGAATATATAGTAAACTGTAATTTATTCCTGTGATCAAAGCTGAATTTTCAGCATCATTACTCCAGTCCTCAGTGTCACATGATCCTTCAGAAATCATTATAATATGAGGTTTTGCTGCACAAGAAACATTTGTGATTATTATCAGTGTTGTATTTCACAGAGGAAG
>CM040818.1:53774198-53782257 GCA_022828995.1 Vimba vimba
CAAAAAAAAACAATCAGATTTCAATTGAACATGAAATGTTGAAGTTGTAATTACATTATGATGTGATTCAGAATGTTTCATCTTTCTTTCTTTGACTTTTTAGCACTAATGCAACGAAACAAACTGCAAAGGATGTGCATTATCTGTGAGTTTGATGCTCTATCTCTGTTTTTTTTATCATGTTTGTGCAGCCACCTTTTTCAATGATCAGTGGATGATATTCCTAAACAAATCATTACAAAGTATCTTTAACGTAACAGATTGGCACTAAATGATCAGGTATTGTAGAATGCTATCTCTATGCTAATGGATAACTGATAAGTGTAAGTTATAATCTACTAATGTGATTCAGTGATTACAGGAGCAGAGAGACGTGTGTGTGTGTGTGTGTGTGTGTGTGTGTGTGTGTGTGTGTGTGTGTGTGTGTGAGCCACCTGCTGGACGGTCATGGAAGAAACATTTTTTGGCTCCCAAAGAACCTTTAGATGAACAGTTATTTCTTAAAATAACCTTTTTTATTTTAAAAAATTAAAAAAGGTTAATATTAATTTCAACATTTACTAATACATTGTTAAAATCAAAGGTTGTATTTGTTAACATTAATGCACTGTGAACTAACATGAACAAACAATGAACAGTTGGATGTTTATTAACTAACATTAATAAAGATTAATAAATGCTGTAACAAATGTGACAGTGTCACCAGTGAAATAAGTGGATAATGTACATCCAGCTGAACGTCATGACAGAATACTGATCACCTTGTCAGTTTATTTTGTGATGATAACCAGCTAAATGTTATTTCCGTAACATTAGACGTAAACTAAGAAACGTAAGAAATAAAGTCAGATTTGTGAAATAAAACATCACAATTACCTTTTTTTTATTCCATGGCAAAACCAAGCTTCTATATGATGTACATTATTCTTTACATGAAGAACCTTTATATATTTTTAAGAGGACATGAAACTGAACTGCTCTCTCTTCAATTCAATAAAGCTTTATTGGCATGACAAAAATACATTTGTATTGCCAAAGCATGAAAACAACATATAAAATGATTTTGAACATTTAGTACAGAAAATAATATTAATAATTCAATTAAATAAAAATAATAAATAAAAATAGTAAAACAGTTTATGAACATTTCAAAATTCTGTGAACAATTTAGAATTCAGTGTGTAAGTGTTTGTGTGTTTGTTTTGTGTACAAGTGTGTGTGTGTGTGTGTTAGCGCATCACTGAATAGTCGTCAACTCTCTCTTTTTGTGACAGGCATCGATGTATCTTGCCGCTAGTGTCATACAATCTCTTTTTTCACCTAATAGGTGTTGGAATTGTGTTTTGTTGTTCAATTTTAGGAAGTTAGGGCAAAGTTTTTCAAATTGTGTGTAGAAAGTCCCTCTAATGTCCTCATAGTTGGGACAGCTGGTGAGAAAGTGTTGCTCTGTCTCCACCTCTCCCTGGGCACAGTACGGGCAGACGCGTCTCTCTCTGGGCAGCCAGCTCTGCCTGTATCTGCCCGTCTCCACAGTCAGGCTGTGGTTGCTCAGTCTGTACCTCGTCATTCTTCTTCTGAGTGTGCAGTCCTTCACTGCACTCAGGTATTCTGCGGTTGTGTAGTCTCTGTTTAGGGCCAAATAACATTCTAGTTTACTCTGTTTTTGTGTTGTTTGAGTCCAGTAGGTCAGGTAATGCTCTCGCTGAGCTTTTATGATGTGGTTGGGCCGGATTGTGTGGATGAGGGTGTCAGTGTCCTGAGGCTGGTTAGTGTTAGTGGTGTTAGTCTGTGTGTGGAGCCTCAGGACCAGCTGGATGAGCGGGCTCTTCTCAGGGTTCATCTCATGGTTCTTAAGGGCTTTATAATGATAAGAGTTGGGGTCACTCATTTTTAGATGTTTCCAAAATTTGATGGCTCGTTTCTCCACATGCATTAGGAGAGGGTATTGGCCTAATTCTGCCCTGCATGCGTTGTTCGGCGTGTTCCTCTGTACTCTCAGGATACTCTTACAGAACTCGGCATGCAGGGTTTCTATCGGATTTTTGTCCCATTTGTCGAATTGGTGATTTAGGAGAGGACCCCAAACTTCACTGCCATATAATGCAATTGGTTCTATGACTGATTGGAATATTTTGAGCCAGATTCTGATTGGTATTTCAATTTGGATAGATTTTTTGATGGCATAGAAGGCCCTTCTTGCTTTCTCTTTCAGTTCATTCACGGCCAAATTTAGATTTCCATTTGCACTTATCTTCAGCCCGAGGTATGTGTAGCTTGTGACATGATCAAGTTTGGTCATACCAAGGGTGAAGTTGTGTCCCTTTCCCTGACATCTGGGTCTTTTCTGAAATGTTATTATTTTAGTTTTGGTTGGGTTGACGGTCAGGGCCCAGGTCTGACAGAACTGATGCAGGGTGTCCAGGTTCTGCTGTAGACCCTCTTCTGTTGGAGACATCATTGGAGATCATCCGCATACAGCAGGAGCTTTAGAGAGGAGTCGTGAAGTGTGAGGCCAGGAGCTGCCGATTCTTCTAGGAGTTTCGCCAATTCATTAATGTAGATGTTGAAGAGGGTCGGTGATAGTGGGCAGCCCTGTCTCACACCCCGCCCTTGAGTGAAGAACTCAGTTCGTTTATGGGCAATTTTAATTGCACATTGATTGTTTGAGTACATTGTTTTTATAATGCTATATGTTTTGCCCCCAATACCTGATTCTAGAAGTTTAGAAAGAAGGCCTTCATGCCAAATCGAATCAAAGGCCTTCTGGAAGTCTACAAAGCAAGCGAAAATTTTGGTTTTGTTTTGGTTGATGTATTTATCAATTAGGGTATGCAGGGTGAAGATATGGTCTGATGTTCTAAAATTTGGTAGGAATCCGATCTGGCTTTTGCTCAGGACACTGTGCTCTGTGAGGAAGTGGACGAGTCTTGTGTTGATGATGCTGAGGAACACCTTCCCCAGATTGCTGCTCACACAGATGCCTCTGTAATTGTTGGGGTCTGATGTGTCTCCACTCTTGAATATGGGCGTTATGAGTCCTCTATTCCAGGTGTCAGGGAAATGGCCAACACTCAGAACCAAGTTGAACAGTTTCATGATGGCCAATTTGAATTTGGGGCTTATAATTTTCAGCATCTCGTTAAGGATGCCGTCTGGTCCTCTTGCCTTTTTTGTTGGCAGAGCCTGTATTTTATCCATCAGCTCTTCTTCTGTGATTGGGTAGTCTAGTGGATTTTGGTGTTTGCCAATTATGTTTTCTATATGGTTTAATTTTTCATATATTTGTGTTTGTTTTATATTCATGTCTAATTTGCTATAGAGTTGTTCAAAGTGATTTTTCCAGGTGTCTCCGTCTTGTATTGTAATTTGTTCATGTTTCTTATTGTTTAGGAGATTCCAGTTGTCCCAGAAACTGATTGATTGGACAGAATCTTCAATAGTTTTGAGCTGATTTTGGATGTACTGTTCTTTCTTCTTTCTGAGTGTGTTTTTATATGTTTTAAGCTCCTCACAATAATGAAGACGTAAATCTGAATCGTCTGGTTGTCTGTGTTTTTGGTTTGCAAGCTGTCTTAAATTTTTCTTTATTCTTTTACAATCCGAATCAAACCATTTTTCATTCTTTTGTTTTTGCTTATGGTTTTTCTTAGTGGTTTTAAGGTTAGATATTGTTGCCAGATAATCAAATATGTAATTTATGTTTTCTACAGCCAGATTTACGCCATCTTCATTATGAGGATAATCATAATCTATGAAGTTATCCATTAATAAGCACACTTGGGGGTGGTCGAGTGCGGTCAGGTATTGTTCAGTGCTGTTTTGAACCCATCTGTAGATGTTTTGGATGTTGTACAGCTTACTGGGTTGTGGGTGTATGTTAGTATTTTCTTCCCTTTTTATATACAGAGTAATTTGGCTGTGATCCGATAGGGGTGTTAGTGGTTTGACCGTGAATGCTCTGAAAGAGAATATATCTAAGTCTGTGATCATGTAGTCAACTGTTGAGCAACCATGAGATGAGCTGTAGGTGTATCTCCCTAGAGAGTCCCCTCTCGCCCTGCCGTTGACGAGGTACAGACCGAGGCTTCGACAGAGCTCAAGTAGAAGCCTGCCGGTTTTATTCACCTGAGCATTCACCTGTCTCTGTCTCTGTCTCTCTTTCTCTCTCTCTCTCTCTCTCTCTCTCTCTCTCTCTCTCTCTCTCTCTCTCTCTCTCTCTCTCTCTCTCTCTCTCTCTCTCTCTCTCTCTCTCTCTCTCTCTCTCTCTCTCTCTCTCTCTCTCTCTCTCTCTCTCTCTCTCTCTCTGTAGTTCTGGCAGTTCGGCGAGTGGCTGGACGTGGTGATTGATGACCGTCTGCCGGTGAAGGATGGGAAGCTGTTGTTCGTTCACATTCAGCGGAGGGTGGAGAGTTCTGGAGCGCTCTGCTGGAGAAGGCCTACGCCAAGTAAACATTCATTCATTCATGTATTTACTAAGCACCGATAAACACAGCAGTAGTTGAACCATAGTGCTGTACAAATAAGATAAAACAATGAAAGGAAACAAACAAAAGATAAAAGGAAACATCAGCAAACTTTAAAAAGCCAAAGTAAAAAAAATATATATTTCAATTAAGATTTACACTCATAAACAGAATGTGACGTTTTCACAGATAAGGGGATACTATTCTATAGCCTAGGCCCAACTTTTGTGTTAGGGTAACAGTTTAGGACCCAAGGACCAGATGTTTGAAAGAAGACCCGGAGTCAGAATTATAATAAATTGAAGAAAGGTTTTACTGAAGATAGTTTGCAGTTTCATCAGCAGAAGTTCAGCTTCAAGACTCACACAGGAGTTCCTAGGCTTACAGTTACAAAGATCACAGCAGTTATAGAACACACACACACACACACACACACACACACACACACACACACACACACACACACACAGCAGTTATACCCTTCACCACACACACACACACACACACACACACACACACACACACACACACACACACACACACACACACACACACACACACACACACACACACACACACACACACACACAGACACAGCAGTTATACCCTTCACCAAGGTCTGAACTACGTCCTTGCTTCAGGCTGCAGTTTCTGATTGGCTAAGAAATAGATAAACATAGTAATTATCCACACATATACAGATAGACTGAAGCATATCTCCATCGAGTATGCATCTGGCACTCGGACCCTGAAGTTAGTTATCGACACACAGCTTTCCAAGGTTGGATTTGGCCAGGCTCTAACTATAAACAGGAGAGTTTTCTCAAAACATCAAGATAATGCGCTCTTTCTCTGAAGGAGAGCTACACTTTAGTCTAACTGGAAAGTTCGGCTTTAACAAAGAAATGGTCCCTTAAACTATTGGCTTCAGTAACCCCTATATGTTTTAACACGTTGAAGATCTTTCACAAAACAAGTCCATATTTCATTTCTGGAAGCCGGGCTAAATAAGCGAGCACTGTTACTGCATTCAGATATCAAATACAGACATCAGAGAATATATGGAAAGAACATTTCAGTAATCACACTGGTATAACAAAGTAAAATCTCCAGAGAAGTCATTCAACTCATTTGATATTTAGAAGGAAACATATTAATACCTTGATTATAATCACTCATAAGATCCCCCCCCCTTCACTGTCTAACGCACGATCACCTCCTGATAATCCCTAACTCTACACATGAATCAAACACATCTGAACTGCACTCGCTCAGTGGGCCGCTCTGTTTTCCAGGCTGAACGGCTGTTACGAGGCTCTGTCGGGCGGCAGCACGTCCGAGGGCTTTGAGGACTTCACAGGCGGGGTCACAGAGATGTACGAGCTGAATAAAGCGCCCTCTGACCTCTTCAGCATCATCGGTCGGGCCGTGGAGAGAGGCTCGCTGCTGGGCTGCTCGATAGACGTGAGCATGATTCTCTCTCACACTCGGCCTAATGCTTGAACACCTCTCAGTGAGCAACAGAACGCCAGTCAGAAGCAGCCTCGTTATATATTCATGAGCTTTGTACAGTCACAGACACTTGAATGTGTTTGCAAAACGATGAGGCTGCATTTATATCGTTTGTTAAATAGGGGCTGGGTATCGAGTTTGATACTTTTAAGGCAGCGTTTATTCACACAGAGACACACAGAACATGCAGGAATCATATTATTTACAGTTTTTTTGCCTTTTGTAGTGTAATATTCTCACTTTGACAACATTTCATTTGAGAGAAACTATCCTCACATCACACAAGAAGGTTTACACTTCAACCCGTCAAAATATATAATGTGCATCTTAATGTAATATCACTATTACTTCTAATACTACTACTAATAATAAAATTAATTCTATTTAATTTCAACAGTAAACTTTTTTAAACGTTTTGTAGCACTTTTTTTTGCCAAAAAAATAAAGGGCTTGTTAAATTTTCATTTGAATAAAAGATAAATGAATGTTTTGTGCCTTCATTTGATCACCAGAAAAATTAAAATACACAACACAGAATTTCTAAAAACAAAAAACATGTCTTTTGTTAAAGCTTTGGCACGTTTAGAGGAACAAGCACATTTGAGTTTTCTAAGTTTTTAATCTAATATTTATATTTTATTTTATAAATATAAATTCCTGAAATTGTTTAAATAGTTGTAGTTTTACTTAATGATGACAACACTGGTAAGTATGATTATTTTGCTCATGTTTGTATTGGTGAGGGTGTTTAAGTTCATTGTCTGATTGCGTTACGCTTCTTTTTGTTCCCAAGATCACCAGTAAGTTTGACATGGAGTCGGTGACCTTTAAGAAGCTGGTCAAAGGTCACGCGTACTCAGTGACTGGAGTGGAAGAGGTGAGCCAGAGACTTAAACACAAAGACACACTAAAACACTTACTATACACAACAATCTAGCCAGTTTTTAGATGCAGAATATCTTTCTTTGAGGTTCCTGTCATGCTTTCAAGTCAGATAAAGTTCCCAGGGAATGAATGAACTTACTAAAACATGTATATTTTTAATGCCATGTAAGTCACTTTGGATAAAAGCATCTTGCAAATGCATAAATGTGAGTGAAATTCAGGCATCCCAGCTTTCCTTAGAAGCTCCGGGAGTCTCCCGCATATTGAAAGCCATCCCTGATGGCTGCATTTTATATTATACAATATCCCAGAAATCAATCCAAGCGAGAGAGAAGAATATAAATCAAAAAGGACATTGGACACGTTTCTGGTCTTATTGTGGAAGATTGTTCAGTGCATGTAATTCCTAATGAAAATATGAAATATGTGTTGATCAGGTGGTCTACAGAGGAAACATGACTAAACTGGTGCGCATCAGGAACCCGTGGGGGGAAGTGGAGTGGACGGGAGCCTGGAGTGACAAGTGAGAAACACACAAGCGAACTGATAGAGTCTGTTTTACTGTGATGATATTGTTCTGATGACCGATCTGGCGTGTGTGTTCAGCTCTCGGGAATGGGACAACGTGGACCGGTCCGTCCGGGGCCGATTACAGAACCGCAGCGAGGACGGAGAGTTCTGGTGAGTGGATCATGATCTGACAGATTTAGATTAGCAGTTAGTCTCCAGCCGTACTAGTAGGAAAAATTTCCTTAGCAACACCCTAGAAACCAACTAGCAAACTCACAGAACACCATAGTGGTTCTGAAGCATTAAAATCAGCTAAAGTCAAAAAGTCTGGGCTTGAAGTCAAAAAGGTTGAGATCCACCAGCAAGAACCTATAGATGCCTTTGAAGTGTTCAGAACACCTTAGCAACCACATAGCAACACCCTAGAAGCTACCAATCAACAGCACAGAACACCTGAACCACCTGGCAACAACCTATCAATGCTCTATAAACATTCAGAACACCTCAACAAACCACCTAGCAACCACACAGAACACCATAGCAATGACCTATAAATGCCCTACAAACTGTTTAGAACACCTTAGCAACACCCTATAAACCAGAAACCACATACAACACCCTGGCAACGACCTATCAATGACTCAGCACCTGTGAAAATGAGTGTGTCTGGAAGGAAGGATGAAGGGAGT
>CM040818.1:54392457-54434957 GCA_022828995.1 Vimba vimba
GTGCATGTGTATTTGTAAGGATGGGAAGGGCAGTTTAGAAGTGACATCTTTTATCACTTCTAAACAACCCTTTCTCACTGCCCTCCTTTTAGAGAAGAATTAACATGGTTTTGGATTTCTAAAAAAGGGAAGTCAATGAAAATGACACAGACATTCTTTGAATCTTTGATCTTGTGATGATATTTTGAGGTTTATGAAACTAAAGATGCAGAAAAGGGATAAATGTTTCCTCTACTCTGGTTAAAACCACCGAGCAGAAACAGAGCAGAAGTCAAACCACGACTATGAGCTCAACTCTATTATTAGGCCTGAAGAAATAGGTTGGCTGTTGAAAGCACAATCATCTTTAAGTGTCCGGAAAGAGACTTGGTCAGTAGATATTTGAGAATAACCCGTTTATTTGTCACCATATATCTCAGATATTAGCAGTTGTTTTTTTAGTTTTTTTTTAGTTTTTTTTTTTACAAAAGTACAAATAAATCCTCACCTCTTTTACAGAGCATCATCATGCATTTGTGGATATGTGCAATGCACATTAAAAATAACAACACATAAAACAATAATTTGCTCACATAACACATGCAGCTTTCCTGGCACAAGATACACAACAAAACAATTTCCAGTAACAGTCAATATAGACATTGTGCATTGTTAAAGCCTTTCCGTCTCTTATACATGGAGCCAAATAATACACACCTCACTCCGCTCACCAAGGGTACAAACTTTAGACTTGCTGCATTCCTGAACTAGCCGCTAGCTTGAAGGTCTCTGAAATATGACCCTGAGCTTCTGAGATGAGAGAAATCTGGCGAGAGCAAACTGTTGATCAGCCATACAGGATCCTGGGCTCACAGCCTCCAACCCAGTCACATGAATGACCTGACTGTGAATGCATTACCTCTAGCGGCCTCCAGTGGCCACTTACACAGACTAATAAGTGTTTTAAAATAGACACATGATGAATATTTAAAGAAATACAGACATGAGATTAATAATTAAAGAAAAACTTGCTGTGTCATACATTAGAGTAAACCGTAAACAGTTTTTCTGTCGGTGAATCTGTCTGGGCTTCATGCGCTTTATGTTGTTTACAACTTTATAATGTACCTCAAGCGAATTAAATTACACCAAAACACAGATGAAATATGCATCATCAATACACACACACACACACACACACACACACACACACACACACACACACACACACACACACACACACACACACACACACACACACACACCAATATAAACATCAAAGCATAAAGATAATATAGGCTACAATACAACATCATTCTAAAGACGTGACAATCTCCTATCATTAGCCTTACAAGTTAAGGCACAATAACGGCAAAACTATATATTAGACAAGTCAAGTACATATAATCGCTAAAAGGATCAAATATAATGTAGGCCTACTTACTTTGCATTGATGCACAACACCAGTGAACCCAGGGGGGTAATGTTTCAGAAAAAATTGAAGCTTCCCCGGGGGAAAGCTTCAATTTGATTAGCAGACCATCACCTGCTGTTAGCATCCCATTGACTCCCATTCATTTTGGCGTCACTTTGACAGCGAATAACTTTACATCTGAGGCGCTTAAAGACTCCATTTGTCCATTATTTTTTTCTAAAGAAACACGAAAATGTATAAAAGGCTCCATTACCTTGTATCTTACGTTATGGCCCCGTAGAAGCAGGCAAAATGACAAAGTAATTAATCAGAATACTTAGCAAAAGTTGCTCCTGCTCCAGCTCATGAACACCTTCTACTCACACTCTCCGTCTCTGCAAGTTTCGGAAGGGAATGATTCAGATTTCTCTGGGCACAGCTACTAGAAGACAGACGGGTTGCTCACGTCACATCTACGTCGTCAAGCTCAGTTTGAGTCTGCGCAGTACGCTCAGCCATCAGGAAGTGAGAGCTTCTAATTGACTTCACTTTTCTCAGTTGAATCCAATGGGGTCGCTGTGTCCATTTCTTTTACTGTCTATGGTGAAACCACACTTTATGTGCATGTAATTATATTATAATACATGGGGAAGTTCAGCTGAAAGACTGTGGGTTGGAGATGTTCGCCTGAACGCTGATTGGCTGAAAAAATTTCGGCAAAAAAAAAAAAAAACAAACAAAAAAAAGATTTCATCAGAAGGTTTATAACTAATGACCTTTTTAACAAGGCCTCTTAAACTAAAGACTTTAACAGTCATATTCACTCTACAAGCAGCTGCTAAAGTGACTACATCTTCAGTGAGCTGAAAGAAGCCTCTGCAACATGTGAAAATGTAAGTGATGTGTTTTGCTGTGAATCTAATTTCAGTTTTCTCCCACCCATGGCCTCTGAAAAGTTAGACCCACTATATAAGAACGGCTGCTTTTGGAAACAACCCACGACATACCGTGACTTCCGCTATAAAGTTACTGCTAAACCACCTGAGAGAAACTGAACTCATTTAGACTGTGAACAATGATGACATTTATTTAAAGGCCTGCCAACGTTGGTTGATATCACTTTTATGGCCATTAAACCTCAATAAATGCATATATAGAAAAAACTATAATAAGTGTTCAACAGATTATGATTAGCCTATATATTAAGATAAATATTCAAGATTAGGTACAAAACCCAATCCTACCCGAATTCAGTGTAATCAGTATAGACAACTAATACACAACAGCTACAAGAGTTAAAACCGTACTGCCTTGGTGGAAACAGTGGGAAAAAAAGTTTTTCATTCTGAACTGAGTTATAAACCTTTTGCATCTATCTTCCTCTTAAAGTTACACAGATAAAGGCATCCTAGTCCAGACTAAAGGGACTGGCGCCTCCGGCTCCTTCAAACTCAACAAGAAACAAAGCGAGACCAAGACAAAAAAAGCCAAGAAACCCGCTGCCGCTAAGAAGCCCAAAACTACAGCAGCAAAGAAGCCCGCCGCTCAGAAACCTCAGAAGAAGGTGAAGAAAACCGCTGAAAAAAGGCAACGAAGAGCCTTAAGAAGACAAAGAAACCAGAGACTCCTAAGAAAGCAGCCAAGAGCCCAAAAAAGTCAAAGGCGACCAAACCCAAAAAATGCGAAACCTAAAGCAGCAAAACCTAAAAAGACAGCAGGCAAAAAGAAATAAACTCAGTCTTTTTACTTGTTTTATATATATATATATATATATATATATATATATATATATATATATATATATATATATATATATATATATATAAAAGCTATTTTAAGAGCCACCCACTAGTTAATAGTAAAGAGTGTTATTTCATTGGTCAAAAGTGACATTGGCTTTCCTTTATGTTAAGTGAAAGCAAATTAACAGGCCTATTTGGGAATGTTATGTTTTTGATCAAGTCTTAAGTATTTATGCATAAATACATAAATGTATATTATACACAAATACATAGGCTATTACATTTATAAAATTAAACTAATCTATTATGCTTAATGACCGAAGTGTTTAAATTGTAATCACACATTTTTATCATCATCATCATCATCAAAATAAAGTCACCCTTTAAAAGGAAGCCTAGCGGCATTAAATGATACTACAGCGTGACGTGTTTGAGTGTCAGTAGCAGAAACCAATATTATCTGTCTGCAGTCTCGGAGGCCGCATTTTCAGGACCCCAGTTCTAGGACCGCATTTCTAGGACCCTAGTTTTTGTGACAGCGCCACCTACCGAGTCGGAGAACCGCAGTCCCAGGACCGCATTTCCAGGACCCTAGTTTTGGAGGACCGAAAAAAGTGTCACCAAGGCAGTATTTCCACCCAGTATTAACTGCATTAGAGTTTTTTTTTTTAAGTTTTATTACACCCAAATACTACTTTCTTTACTGCAATTAAACCTGGTTCCTATGAATGTTGAGAAATTATTAAAATTAGTAAAATAAACAAGGAATCATGTTATAGTCTTTTCAGTCACTAGATGCACCACATTTTCAAGTACAGAGGGAAGACAAGGATGACTCTGGGGTAGATTTAAGATTGTGTATATTTTACAAAATAATGTATTACAACTGAACTTGAACACACACAGAAACAAATTTATTCATGACGTGAAATACATAGACAGAACCTCATGGACAACATCATCACTGACTCCTAAGAGAGAGAAAGAGAAGTGAATGAAATAAGGAACATTTAGTTGAACATGTTCTAATCTCTAATTTTAAATTTCATACTTAAAAGATCTTGCTCGTCGTGGCGGCGTCAAGCGTATTTCTGGCCTGATCTATGAAGAGACTCGCGGTGTGTTGAAGGTGTTTCTGGAGAACGTCATTCGTGATGCTGTGACTTACACTGAACACGCCAAGAGAAAGACCGTCACCGCCATGGATGTTGTGTACGCGCTGAAGCGACAGGGACGCACTCTGTACGGGTTCGGGGGTTAAGAGATCCACGAAGAAGAAAAACCAACGGCTCTTTTAAGAGCCACCCACATTTACACACAAATAACTAGTTTCCAAAACTATATTAAGTGGATTTTAATGAGATTATGAGCTATTTTTTTGTGTTTACATTCGGTGATAAGATTTATTATAACATTCCTCACTGGTCATTATGTGGCAATTAAATATGTTAATCTGTCTTTTTGTAGTATGAATTGTATTTTATTTCTTTCAAATTGATTAAACTGAAATGATCAATATTGTACCTTCAATTAGTGATGTTACGTCTGACACCGACGCTCCGAAGCTTGCTTCGAACTCGAACGGTCCTTGCAATGAACCACTGCTTCGGAGCTTGTATCATTACGTCACTAGTCACGTGAAAATGACTTCTGAAGCAAACACACTAGGTGTGTTCGACATCGGCTGCGGCTGGATGTAACCGATCGGCGAGAGTAGCCGCGTGCAGGCGGGGAGGAGCTGCAAACGGAGACGTGAAGTCGGACACTTTCTGGTTCCCGTAGTGACCGCTCACGTGGTGTTTGCATACTTTACCACAGCTGAAGTGAAATAAATGCAATATTTGCCTAATAATGCATAGACAGGCACGTGCACACATAGACATCAAAGGGGGCTTGAGCACCTGCCCTTTTTATTCCTGGAGAGAAAGTGCCCTTTTTTCTGGGGTGCTTTTTTCCTATTTTTGACAAATAATATATATTCCTGTTTGCGCACAGCTTCCCTGTCAAACAAATATATTTATTTAATTAATTAATAATAATTTAGCCGTAAATAAAATGACCCACATGATGACCTTTCACCTCATTCCTCACGCTGCACGCACATTTTTTTTTTTATTTCGCGCGGCTATGCGCACTACCAGAGGATGTCTTCAAATCTGCGGCTGCTGGTAAGTGGTGTTTCATTCTCAGCGAAGTGATTTTGATGTTCGTTTACTTATTATTATTTTACAAGGACGACGTGAAGAGTGCATGCAGAGATGTTGTTTATATTGCTGTGTGTAATGTTAGGCTATAGAAGTAACTGTTTTCCTGAATGCCATCAAGATTGAAACCGAGACTGATTTCATAGCAGGTCAATAAACAAATAGTTAAAATTAAGTCATTTACATTGTAGACGCAATGACTATTTTTGTTATGTTTCAGCAGCGAAAATAGTTCCAAACAAAGATCACTGCAGAACCATCGCGAATCTCACAGCAACACTTGTTGCATTACTGAATGATTCAGCATTTTGAACGAATCGGTTGAGTCAAAGATTCAATTACCCATTCATAAACTGCCTCATTCTGAATAAATCAGCCGTTTGAATGAATCGTTTGATTGAATGACTCAATGACTCGCTCATTAAGACGGTCGCCTGCCGCCTCCTCCTGGCGGTTTAGTTTTATAAAGTATCATTCTTTTCAACATTCCTTATTTGTATATTCAAAAATATTTAAAATAATCCAAATTAATACAGTTATAATTTTTCTATGTTAATTATTTAATTTGATTGGTAACAGCGCCTAGTGTCTTATTATTTTAATTTAATATATTGATCAAATTTGAGAATTTGAAATGAAAGATGGAGCATACATTTAATAAAATTAGTGGAAAAATGCCCTTTTTAAAAGGTACAAAAAATTAGTGTTTTCAAAGTGATGTAATGAAACATTGACAATTTAAGTTTGAAGGGAGTAAAGCCTCTGTTTAGGCTATTAAGGAAATGCAATTTTGCCAAAAGAAGAACTTTTATTTTAAATAAATGTTCGTTTTAAATCAGCCTACTTCAGTGTGATATGTTACCATATTATCATGCTTAACACAGAGAATTTGAATAATTGTAATGTGATGATCAGATGCAGATATTTAAATCAAAGAATATGGGCGGTTTTGCGGGTGGATTATTTATTTTTAACAGTGGATTCGGGTGACTCAAAGTGCACCAAATTAATGAATTTATCTTTAAAATGTACAAAATTTTCTTACGGGGGGGCATGCCCCCGGACCCCCCTAGAGATACCAAACTCCACCTACAAAAATAATGTGGGAAACACATTAGGCTATATGATGATCTACAAAAAAATACGAATTTAATTATCTTATTATTAAAATACATTATTAGGATTTTTACCACCTCCGCCTCATTTTGAGGCTGTAAAAACCCTGTTACTGTATTTTGATCACAGCCCTATTTAAAGCCTTGTTCCATGTGCCCCCTTTTATACTTTGAGCACCTGCCCCTCCAGAGGTCTCTGCACGGCCCTGTGCATAGATGTTTCAGAGACATTTTCATTCAATACTTTATGTACTGCTTCATACAGCGTATGTTTGAACAAGAATAAAGTTCAATATAAGCTACTATCAATGAAGTGGAGTCTACGTTTTTTAATCAGTTTTAATTTGATAAACATGACACAATATAACATCGCAACTACATGAAAAGAGTGTTTACTGTTATAAAAAACTGATTTGTGAGCTTTAGAGGAACTAAAGGTGTTCGAATAAACACGAAACACACGTGATTGTTGTCATGCAGTGAATCCGGCCAATCGTGGAACAGTTGTGTCGTCATCAGCCCACGTGCAGCCCAGTGCAGCCGCTCTTGAGAAGCTGCGCTGGCTGAGTTCTCCGGCTACTCTCGAATCGCTCTCGCGGTACTTTGATGGCATACGTCACAGTCACGTGGCGTCGGCGCTGTATCAAGTCGGACAAAATTTCTAACCGGCATGCACTGCTTCAAGTCAGCCGCCGATCGGTCTGCGCAGAGCTGCATGAAGTCGAACAAGCCTACTGGTTCACTCCTGTAGTGAATCACCTGACTGCTTTGACAGCCCAATCCAGTGTTGACAGGTTTGAAACCTGGCGGCTGTATTTCTTATAAAAGTGAAGGTGAAAAAAAAACATAGAAACCATTACAGAAATTCTATTGGATTTAATGGTTTTCATGGGAATTTTATTGGTTGTAATGGGAATTATAGTGGTCTCTGTGGGTCTCTACTGATATGTGTTGGGTTGTATTGGTGGGGGCATTAAATCCTAATGGAATATGTCCCAAACACACAGTTACAAAAAAGAATTATGTAGTGGTTTAAATGGTAAAAGCCAATGGTTCCTATTTTAATATAAACCATTAGAATTTCTGTGATGGTTTTTAAGCTGGTCTGATCTTCTGTCCTTGTCTAAAGAAATAATTACACACACACACTCAAAAAAATGACTCATTGGACAAACTCGATTTAATTGATGGCAGGATTTCCATCCAATAAATATGTGTAGCCCCAACTAATAAAAAACTAATTCATGCAATGAAATGTAATTAAGTTGGTCCAACTCAATTTTGACTAACTTAAGTGAGTTGGTCCAACTCAATTATGAGCAACTTAAATGAGTTGGTCCAACTCAATTTTGACCAACTTAAATGAGTTGGTCCAACTCAATTATGAGCAACTTAAATGAGTTGGTCCAACTCAATTTTGATCAAATAGTTTAGATGAAATGGATACATTTAAAAATAAGTTTTATGCTTCTTAAACTTAAATTAGAACATTTCATTGAAAAATCAATTAGGAAATCCTTATTTTGTACCCCATAGAGACAAGAGACAAATCTTGATCGAGATGTTTTTATTTAAAACTCAATAGTGCAATAGTTATTTAATGTGAAAAGTACTTAGAAAAATGCAAGTACACATTTTAAAGCCTTTTTCCAAACATGTACAAATGTCTTTGTTCTTACTGAACACAAAGGAAGATGTGTTAAAGAATATGGGAAACTGAACAGTTCTGGGCCACCATTGACTTCCATAGTAGGAAGAAAAAACAACAACTATGAAAGTCAATGGTGGCCCAGAACTGTTAAGTTTCCCATATTCTTTAACACATCTTCCTTTGTGTTCAACAGAACAAATACATTTATACAGGTTTGGAACATCCCCGGGATCAGTAAATGATGACAGAATTTTCATTTTTGGGTGAACTATCCCTAAAGACAAGAATGACTAAGTAGAAATACACACAAAAAGTGTGTAAGAAAAAGCATGTAAGAGTGTTAAAAAAAAAATAATAATGTGCGGTGTGTGTGCGTGCATAAGTATGTTAATGACTCAATATACAACAATGTATTCTCAAATAATTCTCATTGTGTTCTAAAAAAAAGTGCACATCTCATGCAAACAGCTTGATTTTAAGTTGCTGGATTTTTGCATTCAGCCTATGTCCATCCAAGTTCATTAGGATTTTCTGTATAAACTTGAAGGTGTCCTTGAGGTTGTCAGGAAAAATAAGATCAAGAGCATAAATGAGACCGAACAGCATGATGAATGCCAGGATCACGCAGTCTAGGTCCCTCAAAACCTTAAAGGGACACTTCACCCATTTGCATTAAGCTTTGCATTGTTAGAAACCCAGTCATACTATTGAATGGTCATGCAACATTTTTTCATTTTCCCCCGAGACGGGAGAAATCTGTATTTACCTCTTTACACTTCCTCCTACAATGACTCAAAAATCGTCATTTTGCGTCATTGTAGGAGGAAGTGTAAGAGGGGGGGATTTCTGTTAAGACTACAAGCACTAGATCCACCCTTTCAAACCCGCCCATAGGGGGTTGGACCTAATGCGCTAACAGACCTATCACAGATCAGTGCGAGTGCGTTTGATTTCAACGGCAGAAACCTGCAGAAAACAGGGACGAAGAAAGCTGAGTAGTAGGGGTTACCATACTCTATTTCCCGGACATGTCCGGCCGTCGAGATCGACAAAAATGTCCGGGATTCAGCGGGAGAAAGACGCAAGGCCGGTGGCGTGATCGGTTGAAAGACGCGAGGCCGGTGGCGTGATCGGTTGATGTGTGTTTTACCATTGCTAAGAAAATACCTGCTCCTCCGTGCGAGATACGAGAACAGTGCCCCACAGGTGTCGGTCGTCAGTAATCACGCCACCGGCCTCGCGCCGTTCTCCCGCGCCCCTCAGCCTCGTCCTGCTCGCCACAGTAAACATGATGAATGGCGACTGTAGAACGCAAAAGCCGAATCCCGGACATTTTGGGCAAACTCGTCACAGAGACTCACTCGTAGCCTAGCCTTGCCTTGATGTTTTTGTTTTCAACTGCGCTGTCTTACCGGTAGGCGTGGCTTGGGAGTGGCCTTGTAGGGCAGCGAAGCAAGTGCATTCTGGGAGTTGTTGTCTTTCATCCACATAAGCCAAAAATACATTTTCTGGCTTTTCTCAGTCTAGAAAGCTCCAAATTCAAAAATAATTTCACATTTCTTCTACATAAATGACCCACTTTCAATACACATTCATGTCTCCACGGGTGAAATGACCCTTTAATGCCCTCGATCACAACTCCTATGTCTTCTGTACAATCTCCTCTTTGGATTTTGTAAATCCCCATTTTCTGCATCCTCAGTGGCCTGGACAAAACACAAAACACTTTGGTTAAGCCCAGGTGAATTTGACCCTTTATATTTTAAAAGTAATCAGCAAATTGCATTGCTACTTTTCACTTTTACTATTACATTGTTGGCTGCCATTTATTTCCATTTTATGGACATAGACATACACATCTGAAAACTTCTACAAATTCTATTGTGTTCAGATGAACAATGAAAGGCATACACAAAGTTATTACCCCTGCAAAATTATTACTATTAAAAATATTATTTTATTAAAATGAATAAAACAAAATATTATTATTCCACTAATACATATTTTATTGTGAAATGAAAATGAAAATTGAGCATTTAATAATAATCAATCATATATTCTTCTAAAACATTAAAGTATTAACAGAATTGTTGTTATATTCATAATAATCACTTACCACATACTCCTTGAAGAAAGAGTCTGGATCTTCAGTCAGGTAGATCATCAGGCCTTTCAGGGTGCACTCTCTCCTGATGTGTATGTTGTCACACTACAGCAGGGGGAAAATCAAGACTGAAATTAGCCAAATGCAGAAAGCTGTACAATAACTAGACAAAACAGAAGACATTGCATGCATTTATACTAACAGAGTCTGTGATCGCCAGGGCGTTTTTGATCTTTTTGCCCCTTTGCTCTTGAAGATCTGCATCAGTTTATCTGAAAAGTGGTCCAGCTGTAGGAACATTGATTGCAGTGGCTTCGTAGTGATCTGCATGAACTCTGCGTTCACCTTCAAAATGGAAAAAAACAACAACAAAAAAACAATTTCTTACTACGAAAAGAACCTAATAACGACTAAAATAAAACACCTACATAACATGTTTACTTACTTCACTCTGCTGAAATAGAGCTGGCCATTGATTCTTGAACACCTCTATCATGGGCATTGGCTGACGACAATGGGTTTGAAGTCTATTAATGCATGTGGAATGTGGATTGTGTTTCCGGTATCTGTGGGTGTTAAATGTACTGTAAATATTACTTTCAAATGCACATCCTACAAACATACACTGAACTGTTTCATTATGCCTGAGATGTCCATTTATGTGTTGAAAATAATCTTTCTGTTGCTAGCTCCATGCATGAACACACATGATACTGGAATGTTGTTAATTCTTCTGGCTTTGGAGTTTCCTGTTTAGCATGTATTTTGTATGTGTGATTAAGAAGCTTACTCCATGTACTAAACATGCATGGGCAATCTGTGTATGGACATGGATAGCGAAAACTGCCCCTAAAGCACACATGAGTCTGCCTAAAATGCTGCAGAAACAAATACCTGCTAGCTAGTTTCGATGGACACATTCTTTGCACTAAAAAAGAAACAATCCTAAAAAGAAGAATAAAAAAGTATTATAAGAGACCATATTTAACAAATGAAACAAGCAGCCTAAATCAGAATATTTGAATATGACTTACTATAAATAGGAGGTTGCTGTTCACCTGGTCATGTTCATAAAACTGTGAAAGAGAAGATGTTGATTAGGAGTAGGAACCAGTACTCACATGAAAATATGCTTTTTGTTTACATGGTTCTGTTTTACCCAACTCGTTCACTTAAAGGATTAGTTCACCTCAAAATGAAAATTTCCTGATAATTTACTTACCCCAATGCCATCCAAGATGTTCATGTCTTTCTTTCTTCGGTGGAAAAGAAATTAAGTTTTTTGAGGAAAACATTTCAGGATTTTTCTCCACACAATGGACTTCAACGGTAACCAAATAGTTGAAGTCCAAATCAATGCAATTTCTAAGGGCTCTGAAGTGCTTCAAAGGGCTCTGCATGATCCCAGCTGAGGAATAGGGTCTTATCTAGCGAAACGATCAGTCGTTCGTTTTCTAAAAAAAAAAAAATCCTGAAATGTTTTCCTCAAAAAACTTAATTTCTTTTCCACTGAAAAAAGAAAGACATGAACATCTTGTTTGACATTAGGGTGAGTAAATTATCAGGAAAATTTCATTTTGAGGTGAACTAATCCCTTAATATGACACTTTACAATTCTCTCAAGTAATTAAATTGATTTTAAAATAATTTTAAATGTTTACTTGGTACAATTGTCTATATCTATGCATATCTATAGCATGCATTGTGTTTCATCGTGCAATTGATACGCACAAATGACTTTTTATATCATATTATACACCATCAAAGTGCGTAAGTAATATATATATATATATATATATATATATATATAGATAGATAGATAGATAGATAGATGCCTATTTTTTTGAGAAACAAATGGGAGTTCACAGAATACATAGATCGATAATTTCAACAAATATGCGTTTTATAGCGTTAATCAAATAGCGTGTTTACTGCAAAAACAGACGACTATCGTCCATTCTGTCACATTTTTCAGGTGTTCTGATGTAACTTAGGCTAACCCGTCTGTCACTTGCTCTGATTTACCTTGGGCAGCTCAGCTACGATGTTGTAAATAGGTAGTTTACATGATCAAAGTAATCTTAATATTGAGATACGTTCTACCTTATGTACCTCTAGTTTTAATTATTTAAACAGGCCTTTGAACAAAAAAGGCCTGTCGTGTATTTTTCCCCCCACAGCGCTTAATGTCATATGGTGATTGTGAAACACGGAACACCTCACTTCATGATTTTATGGTGAAATGTCTTATTTTTCATGTTAGGCAGGTCAAATTTGATCAAGAAAAACGCACTGTGGCCAATTCAGCGTGAGTGAGTGACGCAGCTAAAAATAGACGCGGCGATCGCAAGCCTCCAATTCATTTTATGACGGATCAATCCAGCTAGCAAGCCAATAAGTTAAGAACCAATTTTGCACAGTTACAGTCAAATTCGGGATCGTTAGACTGGTCTAACACAGAATTTGCACGTTGCGTGAGTAAGTTAAGCTATCGAAGGGACACTTAAAACAATTCACCTTGCATAACTTTCACTGCTGTTGCATATTTCACTCAAAATTATGATATAAGTTACACATCCTCTTACAGTGAGGTAAATTCTTTATTACAAATACTCAAACAAGATAATACTTACGAATACGACGTTACAGTCCTTGCGGCGGCAGACGATAAAATGGCGGCCACACCCTCTGAGCATGTTCTTCTCTGAGCTTGTCTTGCACATGCGCAAATGACGCTCTCCGAAGCCAAATTAATTTGAGTTAACCAAATTAAATGAAATCTCATAGATGACTCTATTTATACATTTTACATTAGACTTATTAAATATATATATACGTATTATTCCTAATTAGATATATTTAAATAAAGTGAACACAATTTAAATGTGTCATACCTAAGAAGGCCTTGAATCATTTTTTTGAGTGCACACACACACACACACACACACACACACACATCATCATGCATGCTTAATGTTTTATTATCAAGGTGAACACATGAAATTCATCAGTATCTGTAAAATTCACCTACATAAATGAGTTTCACAGCACTAACACTGTTTCAGCTTTGATCGCCTCGGTAAACACGTAATAAACGGGGCGTTACTTGCATTTTATGGTTGTCAGCTTTGCATTACATTTACTTCACCAGGAGATGGTGCTGTAATTTCTATCTGAATGAAGCTTCGAGTAATGAACCATTTTCGACACAATTGTATCAGAAAGCAATAATGCTTCGAAACGCTTCATTTGGCCATCACTACCTTCAATACTTAATACTGAGTGCATTGCATTACAAAAAATGCGGGAGAATGAAACAAAGAAACATGATAGAATGGGGGATGGTAGCAGGACATGAGGCTATGGGCGGGATTAACATTTAAAGCCTGTGATTGGGTGTCCTACAAGTCAAGGAACGTTTAATGTAGCCAATGAAATCATTCTATGGGTTGGTCCAGGAAAACTAGCAATCAGAGAAGGACGTACTTCCCTTTGGAAATTAGCATAGAGCAGTGCATAAAGCCCACCTGTAGTATCACAGTTTTATTGTACTTTGAGTTTCTCTGACTGAATCATCACGCCTGAACCAACGAATAGTGATGGGCACTTGGGCAGATCGAGGCTTCGTGAAACACTGAAACAAGTTGAAGCAAATGTGCCATATTGTGTCGAGGCTTCGAAACAATTCGACACCCGTCTCAACGGTGACACCTAGATCTGAAACAACCTCGACAACGAGCCATTAAAAAAATGTGTTGTTTTTTTATTATTGTATTTTTTTATATGTTAAGCTTGTAACCTGTAGGCTCCTCACTGTGCATAATGTTATTTTGGTCATGAAAAATCAATATTACTAAAAGAAATCAAGCCACAATGTCTCACTTTTTTATAGATTTTTATTCAAAAATATTAATTTCTCTGCTGTGGAAGGACTTAGCCTACTTCTTTTTTTTACAGATAATTTCTCCAGCCTTTGAAATAATCCTCTCACAAGGGACACTTGTTGCTGGCATGCAAAGATATTTTTTTAGCAAGGACATACAAATAATTATATTTCAAACAATGCATACCTTGCTATGGCAGGATGAGTGCTCCTCAAATGGTGCATCATGGATGATGTATTGTTGCAGTAGGCTAGCTGCCGATCACAATACACACATCTCACTTTATTTGGGGTTTCCAAATGGAAATGCTCCCACACCACAGATCTACAGCATCTCTTCTGTGGAGCCTCCATTTTTATTTATCTATCTATCTCTTAATCTATCTGTCTATATATTTCTATCTATGCATCTACTAATGTGTCACTATATGAAATGAATGAATGAAATCTTTATTTCGAACAATTAAAAAATAAATTAAACAAAAGACAGCAACACATGAAATATCCATCAATAAAATAAAACAAAAACAAGAAAAACAAAACAAACAAAAATGTATATGTTATGTATATATATGTATACTCTGTATCTAGCCTAGTCAATGTGTAAATTTAAATGTAAGCCTAAATATAACTAAACAAATCGCACTATAAATGTCACTTTATCAACAAAAATCCGCTATCTCAAAATCAAACTCCTCTCACAAAAATCCACGAGGTCAAGATGCGCTGACTTCACTTATACAGATGTGCGATTGTTAGCTCCCAGACTACAATTCATGTCATAACATAAAATCGACTTATTTCAAGGGTTTAATTTTATATTTTTGCTGTAAGATAAAGTTAATTAAAAAAAAAAAAAAATCTAGATATCTTTTAAATCTATTTGTTGCTTTTTTTTTAGACTGAGAAAAACTTCTGTTCTAACAACATATTGGCTTTTGTCTTCAGCAATGTTGTGAATGCAAAAACATTATTTTCATTAACATTTATATTTGAATGTTGTTGTTTTTTGTGTTTTGGATAATCCGGCTTCTTGTCTCTGATGTTTACAGTAGTAACTAGTTCATCTTCCTCTTCCCTCATAAAATACAGATTGAATCAGTTTCTGGTATTTTTTTTACTATAGTATATCAGAGATCTGTGCGCTGCACTATTGTTGTTCACAAACGTTGACTTGTCAACCTACAAATGTAATTTAAATGAATAGAATAGTGGGTGAATTTTAACACCCATATGAGAGTCAAACAGTATGTTCAAGCTCTCTGTCTGTTTTTATTTATTTATAAATCTTTAATGTCAAATCCATTTCACATATAGTGTGTGTCAGGAAGAGGACATCATGTTGAATAACACAGGTAAACATATATTTAACTATTTACTTTTATAATCATTTTTATTATGCTGCTCTTTTAATGTCTATTTCCAGGTTTTCTTCCAGTTTGTAGAAGCGAACATCTAAAATCAAAGCAATCAGTGTGTCTCGACTGTGATGTTCCATACGAGAACATATTTAGGCTATTTGAATACTATTTGATAACTTATTTATTTTAATATTTTGATTATTAATTATCAATTTCACAAACTCTCTTAAATGTCAAACATAATGGCATTAAAGACTAAAGACTTTATTTTTAAAACGTTTTCTGTATTACAAAAAATGTCAGTCTAAACCGCATCAATAACAGTTAAGTATAATTCAACAACAAATCCTTTACATTTTACCATTAGGCTGTTCAGAATAGCTCAAAGTTACATATATATATATATATATATAAAATATAATTTAATATTATATATATATATTCAATTATATTTATGGCTATATTATGAACAATGAAGCCAAACAAATTTATTTGAAGTGAAACTTAAACTACAACTCTCAGCACAAATACAAATGTTTCCATATTTTATTACGTAAACATGGCTTAGTGCTTAAGGCCTGTTCCAGTGTCCATGTAAAACATCATCCCTCACACGAGCATAAATGTGTTTAGCAGCTCGGCTGTCTGATCAGGGAACCCAAAGACTCTTTTAAGAGCCACTATATTCTCTCTTAAAGGGTTAGTTCAGCCACAAATGAAGTTTCTGTTATTAATTATTCACCCTCATGTCCTTACAAACCCGTAAGACCTTCGTTCATCTTCGGAACACAAATGAAGATCTTTCTGATGAAATGAATGAGGCATTTATATAACGCTTTTTATACAACTGTACACCCAAAGCGCTTTACATTCCAGTCAGGGGAATCTCCTCAACCACCACCAGTGATGATACAGCCACAGTACAACGGCACCAGTGCACTCACCACACACACACACACACATGCACGCACGCACGCACGCACACACACACACACACACACACACACACACACACACACACACACACACAAACACACACACACACACACACACACACCAGCTACAGCTGGAGAGGAGAGAGAGAGTGATAAAGCTGATTCAGTGGATGAGGATTATTAGGAGGCCATGATTGATAAGGGCCAATGGAAGGACTTTGGCTCCAGGACACTGGGGTTAAACCCCTACTCTTTACGAGAAATGCTATGGGATTTTAATTGACCACAGAGAGTCAGGACCTCGGTTTAACGTCTCATTCGAAGGGCGGTGCTCTTTGACAGTATAGTGTCCCCATCACTACACTGGGGCGTTTGGGACACATATAGACCCCAGGATGAGCAGCGCCCCCTACTGGCCCCACTAACACTTCTCCAGCAGAAGCCTGGTTTACCCAGGAGTCTCCCATCCAGAGACTGACCAGACTCAACCCTGCTAAGCTTCAGTGGGAAACCAGTCTTGGGCTACAGGGTGAAACGGCTGCTGGCCTCAAATCTCAAATCTGAGAGCTTTCTGACCCCACATAGACAGCAATACAATGACCACTTTCAAGGCCCAGAAAGGTAGTTAAGACATCATTAAAATAGTCCATGTGACTCTAGTGGTTCAACCTTAATGTTATGAAGCAACGAGAATAGCGTCTATAAACACAGTGCAGCGCTTCCGGGTTCAATGTTCAACGGGTTCTGGAACGACATGATGGTGATTTCATTTTTTTCATTTTTGGGTGAACCAACCATTTAAAGAGCATTGATGTTACATTAAATAAAACCAGTGGGCAACTACAGTCCTCAAGATCCACTTTCCTGCAGAGTTTAGCTCAAACCCTATAATGAAAAACACCAGAACAAACTCAAGATCTTCAGGATTACTAGAAATATACAGGCATTTGAGCTCAATCAGGGTTCTAACAATTGTTCAAAAGAGCAAATCCAAATGAGTTAAAATCCACACTTATTTATTCAGTAATTTGTTTATACAGAACATTTGATACAGAATAAAACTGGCATGTTTACTAATTACTGAGACGATGATCTAGAACCACGGTTGTCAAACTGGGGTACGCGTACCCCCAGGGGTACGTGGACTGATTTCAGGGGGTACGCGAATTGCCGGTAATCTTGACAACCACACCACCGCGGTTGTAAAGCGCCACCGCGGTGGCTGAGTAGTACCGGTGGTGGTTTGCCAAAAAAAATGAATGCTGTTTTACATTAATATTATGACACACAAAGCTTTGTTTACAAAAGAAATAATAGGTTAGTAATTAAATGTTATATCGCAGCCATTTGTGCGTGAGCCCATAAACTTAAGCTTTTTCGGCTTTGAATTCTGGTTTGCAATCTGGTCATCCGATTATTAGCGAATTTAAAAATATTCCATTAGTTATTCCTTATAGAGAGCTTGAACCGTCTACTTTTAAACAAAACAATTCAAAACGAAAATAAACCGACTAGCATATGCATGTATGAAGTGTGCATTTCTCTCTATAGGCGCGTTCACTGCGAAGATGACGAGTCAGCATCGTCAACAACTAACTGACACTGACACACAAAAAAAAACACTTTATTAATAAACTATTCAAATGCCTCATTGCTATATTTGACACATTAATTAGGCTACTTTTGCCACCTCTTTGTGACAGCTGTTATGTGCGTTATTGGCAGCGTCACCCTCTGGTTACATGAACTCGTCACCACCGCATCAGCACCAGAACATGGAGATTTTATTTTAGAGAATGATCGCACAACAGACATTAGAACATCAGATATTCTATAATTAAATCAACTAATCGAATATTAAAAAATCGTGACTCATCCCTGCATGGAATCTCTTGTTTCTTTTCCCAAATCTTCACTCGCGTCTCACCCATTTCCAAAGGGGATTATAAACGTTTCTTCCTTTGTTCGCTTTTAGGTCGATTATTTTCGTATTCTTTACTGTGTTAGGACAGATAGCCTACATTTTTACTTGTACGTCAAATTCTTTTTAACACAGTTTGTGCTTGTTATTAGACATATGATAATTGGTAAGGCGCGTCAAGTTCATTTGTAAAGCGCGTTTCACACGCGCGGGTGATTTTAGTTTGGCTTTCTCTGCTCGCAAACATAGCCTAAATGCCATATCAGTGACTAAATGCCCTTGTGGAAGATAGAATTCGCTCTTCATACCTTTTACAAGTAGAAAACATGAAGATATCAGAAAATAGATCGATGGTCTCTTTCCTGCTCATGTCCCACATCCCTCTCAAAGAGCAGAGTGGTAGGCTGTATCACGCGTCTTTGTGTGGAAAATGTAACGAAAGTTTTTATTTCTTTATTTATTTTTAAATAGATTCAACTTTATTATATTATGTTACCAGTATTTACTGATATTTATTTCAATGCTTTACAGGCTTTAGTGTGTTGTTTCTTTGTTTTGTTTTTTTATTTATTTCAAAACAACCCCCCGACCACCGCAACACCGCCGGTATTTGGGTCCATTACTACCGCGGTGGTAAAAAACTGCCACCGTCACAGCCCTATTTGTATCATATGTTGACTTTTGATTAGATTTGTATCATATGTTTATGATTCTATTCACTATTCTCCACAAAATTGATAAAAATAAATATTAATAATAATAATAATAATAAAAAAAAACTTCTTGTTAACAATTGGTGGTGTTGGGGGTACTCCGGAAGATCTATAATGTCTCAGGGGGTACATGCCTGTTAAAAGTTTGGGAACCACTGATCTAGAACAAGCAACATGATATCATTGTCAAGCTGTTGGAAGAACATACACAACAACACGCATACACAACATTTTTATTTACAGTTTATGGTTAAGACAACAATGGTTTTCACAGGTTTATGAACACAAAAATGTTATAACAAAATCAATACATTGGGGAATGCCTGAATTTTATATGAGTTTAATATTATTTTAAATGAGTTCCTGATTTTTATTTATGATATAGGCAAGCAATAAGAGTAAAGAGCAAGAGTGCCGTTTTTCCTGGAAAAGCATATTGCAAGTGTGATATTGTTATAGAACGGTTAAATAAACAAGTTAATATTATGTAACTTACATTATAGAAACATATTGTCTGTTTTTTTGCTAAATGAAAATAGTTTTAAACAAAGCCACATGAGAACAGTTGCTCGTCTGAGCAACATGTAATGAAATAATCTCTTAAATCTGCACGATTAATCGCTTGAAACCACACTTGATTTGGCAAAGGCTGCGATTATTTTATGCACAGTTTGTCAGTGCAGAACGGCTGATCGGTAGTAAATGTAGTAAATGCTGCTCCATCTGAACGCCAGAGGGCGTCTCACACACACACACACACACACACACACACACACACACCTGAACACTAGAGGGTGTCTCACACACACGGCAAATATGAAGTAGTAATACAATAACACACATCATTCCAGGAAATCCCATCGGGCATCATACTGTCTGTTCAATAAACAGAAGATTGAAACGCTTTGATTAAACATGACTTAAGGCCCTTGCACACTGAGTCCGAAATTCGCATCCGAAATTTTCGCACTTTAAAAAATAAATACGACCTCACGTTATGTCAATCACGTTTGCACACTGCCTCCGAAACATTCGTCCGTCAAAAAAAAAAATCGAATCAGGTTCGATTTTCTGCGTTTTTCGCGTCCGTAGCAAGCATTTTGAATGGTGTTTTGACAGTTTAGAGCCACCGAATCACGAATATTCACGAATACGAAAAAACGCATGCGAAAATTTCGGACTTCAGTGTGCAAGGACCTTAATAAACACACGACTGCCTTATTCTGTGTAAGAATCACATCATCTCACAGAAGGATGAGCTCAACTGTCCTTATGAAGTGAGTTTGGAGTAAAAGCATGTTATTAAATGTTGTCTTTTGTTGGACAAGAAGTTCATAAATGCTTCTCATGTTGGAAAAGATGTTTGACGCGTGTTGCTTTTTCAAATGCACGTTATAAGTGACTCAAACTCACAGTGTTTACAGAGCCATACATCAATGACAAGCTGCGCATAAAAAAATAATCGCAGCCTTTGCGATTTCATAATCGCGATTAATCGTGCAGCCCAAATTTGAATGAGGTTCAATGACTCACTCATTAAGACAGTGATTTGCCGCCACCTACTGGAGGATCTCCACTGCACTCTGGAGAACAAGGGCGTTTACATGAACACGATGTGCTAAAAACAGAAACGCTTTTTCTGTGTACAGATGACAACGTTATCAAAACGATCCCTGTTCACACAGATCTGTAAAAAACGACTAATGACTTTGTAAATGAAGTGATGTGACTTTGTAAATGAAGACAACGGGACTGTGCATACACATTATTTTACTATAGTTCACTCGAGCTGAGCGCACAGGCCTATAGACACAAATTACATAATCTATCATGTTTTTGTCTGTTTTCCATTCTAAGGATGTTAATCTTGATAATCATTACTTTGTCTTCTGGGAAAATTTCACCTTCACAAAAGCCAGAAACATTCACTGAAATCCCAATCTTAGAATGTTCTCCTCTGATATAAAGTCACTTTTACTTCCTTTAAGAAAATGTCAAAACCTTTGAACACAAGGGCTTCGAAAACATATATCATCCTTGAGTCTGTTGTAAGGAACCTTTCATTTAAAAAAGCCTAGACTAAACACGCAATAGCCTACGCATGTGCATGATGTCACAAATTCACATTTTTTGTATTTACACGGAGATGATAAGGGTCTCGTTTTCAAAAACTTGCACTTTGAAACCCGTTTTTAAAAGTTTGCGTTTTCAAAAAAAAGTATTTTGTCAGGCTCGTTTATTGCAGCTCATTAATATCAGGTTGGAGTTTCTTCCTCTGCTACGGTGAACTGACTTTGGTCTTCAGCAGTTGAAACTGTGAAATACACACAAAAAACATTTTCAACATTTAAACGGACATGTCTTATGTTTTTTTTTTTTTTTCAATGCAGTTATTGCTTTCATGAATGACCATTATCTGTTTAAAATATAGATTTATATAATATAAAAGACAGGCAGTATAGGCAGATCTGTCAGTGAGAGGAGAGAGAGAGAGAGAGAGAGAGAGAGAGAGAGAGAGAGAGAGAGAGAGAGAGAGAGAGAGAGAGGTGTGTGTGTGTGTGTGTGTGTGTTTGTGTGTGTGTGTGTGTGTGTGTGTGTGTGTGTGTGTGTGTGTGTGTGTGTGTGTGTGTGTGTGTGTGTGTGTGTGTGTGTGTGTGTGTGTGTGTGTGTGTGTGTCAGACAGAAGTTTTACCTCTCGCTCTGTAACATTTGTAAAGCAGCACGACTGTCGCTAGCAGATACGGAGAAGCGGCCAGAAGAGAACTGAGGATTTTGAGGACAGAAATCTGACCTGAAAAACAGAAACACAAGCACATTATTCTGCAACAAAGTTTGTGAGTGAATATAAAACAAAATATTTTTCCTCCTGTCTCATCTTATTCCACCACCATTTCCCTTTCAGAGCTCTGTATTAAAGGAATAGTTCATTTAAAAATTCATAATCTGCCGAAATTTACTGACATTCATTTTGAATTTCTTTCTTGTGTGGAACAAAAAATAGATTTCTAAATTTAAGTATATCTGATTGTGCTAAAGTGAAACTATTGCAAGTATATTTTTGGTACACTTTAAATATCTTGCATTTAAAGACTGATATTTTACAGAGATCATACTATCCTTACTATAATAATAGATATTTTGAAGGATTTTTTCAGTTACATTGTATGGACAAAAACACAGATACATTTTTCCAAATAACTTATTTTATGTTCCACAGAAGAATAAAGTTATACATGTTTGGATGATATGAGGGTGAGTAAATAAATAAAAAAACAAAACTAATTAATAATTAATGAAAAGTTGCAGGATGTTGTTTATAAGGTGTTGATTTCACTAAATCTCAGTATTGTCACGATAACCAGCTGGAGAGCCCTTGATAAACACCAGAGGACACTCAACCCCAGACCAGTGCCACTCTGTCATGGACTTCATTACCCATAATCCTTTGCCCGAACTCATCAGCAAAAAATGATGTGGATGTCAAAGATCTCAAAAATGAAGTTTATTACAGTATAGCAGTGGCAAGGTACACAAAGCACCTTGGGTTCACCGGCGTCAGAATGAACCCAGAACATCCAAATCTTAAAACTTTTATCCTATTACGGTTTACAACTCTTAATGTAAATGAAGTCGCACCTGTTGTGACAGCTGTGGTCTGTATGCAGTGCCGTCACTGGTGGGGTGCGAGGCCCTGTGCGAACTTGAAATGCGAGGCCCTGCTCTTTGAAGTGGATGCTCAATTGCGCATGAATAACAGTCACACGGACGTAGCTGTTCTAGTTCTATTGCACGCATAATCTCGCTGCAATACGTTTTTATCAAGTTGAATAATACAGCATAATCATGCACAGCTATGACTTTTTGCTATGTGCAACGAGTGGCTTTACATCAAGTAAGAATTATCGTGTGAATACATACATAGATCCGACTATATAACCAACGTGTGTCTGAATGGTCCAGTGGTAGAACTTTCGCCAAGCGTGTCAGAGGTTCTGGGTTCCAATCCGCACTCGCATAGTTTTTTTTCTCTCATCAAAACCGATTATGTTTATCAGTGGTTGTATATCAAGCAGGGACACGTTTGTGCGCATGATGTTTTGTGATTTCACCAGAATAGAGTATGCGCAACGGATTGAAGCATGCGTCCGAGTGAAGACAGTGCGGCGTGTGCGTGAGCCACACAAGAAAACACTGTATAACACCTAGGATATCCAGATCCACCAAAGGAGGGAGAGCATTTTCACATTTAGCTCCAAAACTCTGGAATAGCCTTCCTGATATTGTTCGTTGCTCAGACTCGCTCTCCCAGTTTAAAACTAGATTAAAGACGCATCTCTTCAGCCAGGCATTCATATAATATTTTTAATCTTACAGTTAAATCCGGTCTCTAGTTCATAAACGCAAGAGGAGAACTGGCCCCCGACTGAGCCTGGGTTCTCCCAAGGTTTTTTTTTCTCCATTAGGTCACCTGATGGAGTTTTAGGACACCATTAGGTCACTTGATGGAGTTTTTCGGTTCCTTGCCACTGTTGCCTTTGGCTTGCTCAGTTGGGGATATTTTGGAGATATTTAATTTTAATTTTATCAATCAATAAATTCCACTAGAAACAAACCTTGTTGTATTATTTTAATGTATTACTGTGAAGCTGCTTTGATACAATCTGTATTGTGAAAAGCGCTATACAAATATACTTGACTTGACTTGTATCCGCGCCACTGATCGCAGCAGCAACGAGCACTTTGATCACTTGATTTAAAAAAACACATTTCAGCGCTAGATCGTCTCTTATTTAAAAAACGAATGAAATGAATGCTCTGCCAGTTAACTGGAGATGTTTCATTTATTTGTAGAAATGGTACATTTGTGCCGCGAGATGTTTTAAAAAGTGGTGGGGACAAAAAAAAACCAAAACAAAAAAAAAAAACAGCAGGATTGCGAGGCCCCCTAGTGGCACGAGGCCCTGTGCGGTTGCACAGTTCGCACAGTCTATGTGACGGCTGTCTGTATGTTAATGAAGTTGAGACACCCCATTGTCTGAGAAGGTTCTCTGTGTCCCACACCCAGTCCCATTCTACAACTGACTACCATTTGCTCAGGATGTGATCAACCCAAATGGTCAAGAAACAATATAACATGACTGCCTTAATCTCTATGATAATTAAGCCATTTTGGGGATGAGCTCATTCTAAAATATATTCAGGAGTGGAATCTGGGTCGAGGCAGACTACAATTTCTTACAGTGGTGAGATGAAGCCTCATGAAACATTGAAGCTTCTCAGCCCAGTGGTTCACTAAAGGGTTCATTTCTCGAGGCTTCATTTGCTCACACCACTTGGTGGTCAAAGAGTGTAAAACAAGCAGATCCATTACAGGTGACCTGATGTGATCTGTGATCAAGGCCGGACTTACCATTGAGCTTGACTGGTCTCTGCCTTTACACGTTTATGTTTGTTTGATTTGTGTAGTTATATGCCAGTCAGAAATTATTAGCCACATTTCCACTGTCGAGCCAGTACGAGCGAGGGCTATAAACGGGCCAGCCATCTTAGAGGCCATAATTAAATAGCATAAACTGGTATTTATAATAATTTTACATATAAGAAGGATACACTTATTGAATCGCGTCTGCTCTAATTTGTGATCACGTGGCTACATTTAATTCTCATGTTCACGCCTCATTTTCTTTTCAGAGGATGACAGTTTCTATTAATGTTCCACTAAATTATGCGAGCGCTCTCTCCCGTCTCATTGTCGTTTTTGCTCCATCAAAAGCCACTTTTCCACCGACTGGCCAAACCGTCGTCTTTGCTGAACCGTTACATTCGGTGCTGATCCGGCCCAGCCACTACAGAAAACGTTGTGTATTTTGTGCTACTCCATAATGATGTTCTAGTTGAGGTCATTTGTAGGAGAGTTTGTCAGCCTCAGTTTAAGTCCTGCCCTGTCTGTGATACACTGTATTTTGCGCCAGTTAAGGCTTAGAAATAATTAAAAAATATATATTCCCACATAGACTAATCTATTTATATGAATACAATGTGTATTTTATGATGGTATATAATGAGTGTATTACATAACTGTGTAATAAATGTTGTAAGAGCCAATTTAATATGTTTTCAATTTGTATTATTATTATTCTCATCTTTTATTCTGTTTTATGTGTAGTGCTGTATTATTCAAGAATTTACTTGAAGTTATCCTGTACTGCATTTACTCAAAGTTGTCCTTGTATATTTTACTTTAAGTTAGCTTTAAAGCCACTCCTCCTCATGTATTCATACAAGTATATGCTGTTTTAGCTAAAGGGATTGAAGAGAGGAAGGAGAAACAGTTATCTCACCGTCTGGCTGTCAAATATGAGGAAATTGTCTAAATCGGAATCTAAGGAAGATATTATACAGATTCAAAACTTGTAAGATTCCACAGGAATTGGAGACATTACATACTTGAGCGCTGTTTGGAGGAATTGGCCGAAAGAATTTAAAAGATGTTTCATGTTTTTGCCTTTTTGTGTTTGTGAAAATGTGCAACACTTTAACGGACTGGCCGTGTATTTTTGACGCAAAAGACACTTCGACTCCTAATAGAAGCAAGAAAAAGGTGGCTTATTCTTGTTTCTATAAATGTATTGGCTTGAACAAAAAAGGGGTTTCCAAATGTATGTGAATCAATTATTTGGTCATAATACGCAGAAGGGCCAATATTATTATTCTAAAACTGGAAAGTGGCTGGGTTCAGGGCCGTAGCTAGAGGATTCGGGGCCCCCTGAACAAATATTGATGTGGGCCCCCACCACCCTCCACCAATATATCATATACTGTACAATAGATGAGCATGGAGGCCCACATATAACAGAAGAAGGTGATGTTGTTGTAAAACCTTTATTTTAAAAGTTAAATGTATATAAAAATTACAACTAATAAAAAGAAATTGTCAAATAATAATAAAACCAATTTTTTAAAAGTAACAGCAAAATAATGTTTTTTTTTTGTTTTCCCCATCAGTCAGTTATAATTCATAAATCAAAAAGTAAACATTTATAAATTGACAAGAATGCATTCGAATAAAAAACAAAAAACAAATTTATTGTCTTATTTTTTAATAAAGATAATATTATTAAATAAAGATAATGTATTCATTTAAGTGCAGTGTGTATTTGTGTTTTATTGATGTGATAAATACATCATCAGCCGGCAGGTCAGGTGCATAATGCAATGCGTCGTGACTCGTGTCAATATTTTAACTCTATTTACAACAGTGTAAAAATACAGGAATTTTTGACCACGTAATCATTCGGTCGATTGTGGTGTGCACCAATAATGAAAAGTGAAAGGACCCGGCAGGCTGTAGACAGTAGTTTTCTTAATCCCAGCAAAATAATAATAGGCTACAACATGTCTTTAAGAACGTCTTGATCGACTGGGATACAACAGCTCTCCTGGCCTCACTCTCCTTCTTTTCATGGCGTTTCTGGTTCCCTGATTCATGTTTTCTTTTCCCCGACATTTTGTCAGTCAATCTCCTGCTCTTCCACCAAGTTCATGGTTAACTTCAGGCACTGCCGCCTCAACTCTGATTGGTTCTGTTCAAGGCTGGGGTGGGACTTACAATTTTATTGGGTCCATGATGTTTGTCACTGACTGAATAATTAATAAATACTTTAGATCGGACTAAACCATTTATAGGGAGGTAAGAGAATATTTGGAATTTTTTTTTAACCAAATTGCATGATTTTGTGGTTTTCATTTAAATCTCAGGCATACAACTAATATAAATATTAGAATTATTCATACAACAGGGGACTATATAGTATAACTGCAGGATTTTGTGGGGCCCCGTGGGCAGCGGGGGCCCCTATAATTGTCACCACCTTTCACCCCACTAGCGACGGCCCTGGCTGGGTTTAACCATGAGTTTATATATCTGTCAAAATATTGTGCCAAGATTGAACCGCTTCCTGAACCAGTCATCAATGATGTCATTGGTCTAAAGCGATACAAGCCTCGATACGAGCTTCACTGAAAGCTTCCGGGATTTCTCGACACACACTCCGAAGCCTCGGCACAGAACGTAACATCACTAATAAATACTGTGTTTGGATCCTCAACCTTCGTGTCTCCGACCAGTACATGACCAGTATATTTTGCATGTGATTTGATGGTTATGCTTTCGTTTATGTGAAACAATAAACACTGATGTCAATAACTGAGTTTGCTCCAGCAGAAATATGAGCCAGAGACTATAATATATAATAGTATATAATAATGGTGTGGCGTTTCTCATTAAATCATCTCACCGTTAAAGACTCCAGTGACTGAGATCCAGCTGTGGAGTGACTGTCCTCTCTCTGTTTTACAGGAGTAGAAACCCTCATGTGACTTTGAGACAGTAGTGATGCTCATCTCTCTTGTCGTCTGATTCTGGATCAGTGATCCGTCTTTATAGAAATCAGCGCTGAGGATCGGGGAGTTTGTAGATCGATGTAAACAGTGTAGAGTCAGAGTCTCTCCCTCAATCACAGGATCAACAGAACTCTCCAGAATCACCTCACCGTCTACAAACACAAGAAATACATCAACAGATGTAGTGACGATACAGGCTGTGTTAATCAGAGCCATACTTCAATTATTAATAAGATCTGGAGGGTCAAAATGTTCACTACCGTTAATCTGAGAACCTGAGACCTTTATTTAGCGAGGATGCATTATCAAATGCATTGATCAAAAAAGACATTTATAATGTTACAAAAGTTTTATATTTCAAATAAATTGTTATTCAAACTTTCTATTCATCAAAGAAGAAATAAATGTTTTCCACATAAATATGAAGCAGCACAACTGTTTTCAACATTGATAATAATCATAAATGTTTCTTGAGCATCAAATCATCATATTAGAGTGATTTCTGAAGGATCATGTGACACTGAAGACTGGAGTAATGATGCTGAGAATTCAGCTTTGATCACAGGAATAAATTACATTATATTCACATAGAAAAGGGTTATTATAAAATATAAGGGTTATTATATACTAATCCTAAACTTAATGATAATGTAGTGTATTTTATTTTATTATACAGTTGAAATCTTGATATTCAATGTGCTGGGGGGTAAAAATCTGATATTTTCAGTTAGTTTAATGCATAATCACATGACTGAATTCTCAATTATAATAATTTTTAATCTGAACAGATTGTTGTTGTTTTTTTGTTTTCTTTTTATGTTATGGTTGTAAGAGTGATTGGACTCACCATGTACAGAGATGTTTCGAGGATGGCGTTTCTCTCCAGATTCAGACTCACACCAGTACACTCCAGTGTCAGATGTGCTGAGAGAGTCGATTACACATCGAGATCCTGTTTGATTTGCACAAGTTTGTGTGTCTTTGTCTGTGTATCTTCTCACTGTCCATCCAGCAGAGTTACTCTGATCCTCACAGCTCAGAGAGAGAGAGTCAGATGAGAAGTGTTGACTTCTGCTGGGATTGATGACCAGAGACACTGAAGCAGAAACTCCTGAAAAGAGGAAAATCTCCATCAAAACTGACAGCACAGAGACTGCAGTGAAACACAGATCCGGATGAGCACAAGCATAAACCCTCACCAGTGATCCACAGTGTGTGTGAGCTGCTGTTGTGTGTGTAATAGGCTGGTCGTCCTCTCTCTGCTCTGCACGTATAAACTCCTGTGTGCTGTAGAGCAGCAGGACTGAGAGTGTAAGATCCTCCAGCTCCTCTGCTGCTGTCTGACAGATGATCATGATCTCTGAACCAGCTGAACGTCCAGCCTTTAGAGGAGCCTGAAACCTCACAGGTCAGAGTCACTGATTCTCCTTCAGTCAGCCACGGCTGTGGAGACACTCGCACTGATGCCTGAGCTTCAGCTGAACAAAACATCACGAGTTACAGAGCCGTAGAGAAACTGATGGAGAAGCTGATCACAACAAACACACACTCACCTGAGACAGTCAGTGTAACAGCATCACTGCGCTGAGAGCTTTGAGTGTGTCTCTGTCCTGTACAGGTGTATTTACCGCGGTGAGAGAGATCAACACTGCTGATGTTCAACTCTTGTGTTGAGGTTCGGCTGACAGTGTTTTTATATTGGTTGTTGGTTCCCTCTATTTCCCATCTGTATGTCCACTCAGTGTCTCCTCCCCACTTTATATCACATCTGAGAGTGACTGTTTCTCCTCTAAACACTCGTTCATCAGGTCGTACCGTCAGCACAGCTTTAGGACTCACTGTACAAACACAGATTATTGCATTTATAGTTTCAGAAGTTGTGTAGATATTGTCTCTGATCTGTATTTGTTGCATCACACACTACAGTCTCTCTCACCTGTAACATTTACCCACAGTGCATCACTGTATTGTGTGTAATAGACTGGTTTCCCTCTTCCAGCTCTACACCAGTACTGGCCTCCATCAGACGCTGAATCAATCTTCAGGCTGTAGGAGTTTGTTTCTGTCTTCTCTGTCTCAGGGTTCAGTGTGTGTTTGTACCAGTAAGAGTCCCAGTTTCCAGTGGACGGATCCATGCGACAGGTCAAAGTCACTGTGTTTCCAGTCAGTGCAGCTCCTGCAGGATCTGATGTGAGTTCAGGCTTCGGCTTTAGATCTGCAGGAGAACAACAACAGATTCAGATCCTCGAGACTCAAATAAATGAGCATTTAAATGACTCAAATAATTGCTTCAGTCCTCTTACTGGAACAGATGTGGCTGATACAGAAGTGCATAAGAAAAGAGTTGAGCTCCACATCACCCCTTCACTGTCACCCCTCTTTATCACATAGACATGAACATCACTATCCACACTTAAATAGTTGTAAATCAAGAATGATTTGGAATATAGACCTATGACTGCTCTTGTTTTAAAGAAGACATTTGGAAGATTATTGTAGAAGTGAAAATTTTGATATTTTTACAAAACATGTTTTACTTTAAAAACGCAAGAAAATCAAAGCCAAGTAGTGTTCCAAAGTTTAGGTTGATATCTCAAAAAATGAGCTTTCAGTGATATTTAGTTTGGGCGCAGTACCAAACCTTTTCACTAGATGTCAGCCAAGCTCTGTTAATGACCATAGAAGGACGCATCCATTTCCATATATGTTTAGAGTGATCTGAACCATATATTTACATAATTTTCATACAATGTATGAAGTAGAGATCTATTGAGAAGTAGTATGGGCGGTTTAGCAGTATTTGATTTGAATTCAACCTCTAATAAACACATAAAAAACGTATGTGCGTTATAGCTCGCGCCGCATCACAAATCAAGAATCAATCATTTGTTTCTTTATATATAAAACCTTTTCAGACCTTTTTTCCTCATAAAATTGAATTAGTTTTATCTTTTGAACTGTTGACATGAAAACCAACATGATCAACATCAAAATATATAGATGTATATGTGATCAGATATGGTACTGCATGTGTAATACAATATTGCAGATATATTTACTCATGCAACTTTGTGATATACTATCACGTGCACTAGTACCTAAATAGTAAGCACTAGCTAAAGAATGAGTACTAGGCAAGGCAGGTTTATTTATACAGCACATTTCATACACCATGGCAATTCAAAGTGCTTTACATAGAGAGGAATAAAAATAATCACGAAATAAAAGCAGGGGAGATTAAAACAGTTATAAAAGGAATTCAAAGAGATAAATGATACAGTTATAAAATGAATTAGAGTAAAATGAATTAAAATAGTAAATAAACTTCTCATCTGGCAAAACACCGGTGTATCTTATTTTGACTGTGAGATTTCCCCATGACGGTCAGTATTCTTCTGTGGATTTTCATATACCGTGGATTATCTGAGTGCACCAGATTAGTAATCTGTACCAATCCAGACCAGTAATCTGTACTAGTCACCACAGTGTTCCCTTGACCGTCATGAGTCAATCCCTCTCAAACTCCACCACAGAAAGAGCCCTTGCTCACACTAGTAGCTAAAGAATAAGCACTAGTAAATAATCTAACACAGCGGTTCTCAACCTTCTGCAACTCATGGCCCATCAATGACTGATTAAAAACATTCTGAGGATCACCTTTCCAAATATGACAGTATGAACACAGAATAACAGAGAATTCAGAAAGTACAATGATATTGTAAGACTGAAAATACTGGTTGAGGCCTGCATGAGGCAAAAGGCCCTGATGGCTAATTAACATTTGACCTCCCCCACACGGCCTGACTTCCTCTCACAAACTACTAAGAACAACTCATACAAGAACATGGTTTAATGTGAATGTTTTCATTGACTGTTATATTTTTGGTGTCATTTGAAATGTCTCAAAGTGAGTGGTACAGATATCTCATATCCAGAGAGATAAAATAAAATAAAATAAGGTTTATAGAAATTTAGAGAAAACTGGTCCAGATAATGCCACCCCCCTTTTGTTGAATAAGAAGCCATTTTGAGGGTGGCCTCCCCCATCCCCCATGTTACCTGGTCAAGGGGATAAAGGAAGGTGTGCTCTAGGTCTCTGGCCTCTTCTTTGCTGGACACGAATGGAATAGGGTCTCTGTCTGTCTCTCTCCCTCTCTCTCTCTCTCTCTCTCTCTCTCTCTCTCTCTCTCTCTCTCTCTCTCTCTCTCTCTCTCTCTCTCTCTCTCTCTCTCTCTCTCTCTCTCTCTCTCTCTCTCTCTCTCTCTCTCTCTCTCAGGTACAAGCTGGGTAAGATTCTTTGATATCTGAAAAATTTAATTGTTACATGTGATTATTCTAACTGATTTTGACATTGTTCATTTAATGGTTAAAAGGAATAGTCAAACATTCGCTCACTTTTAGTGAGGCACAGATATTATTAAAACCTTTCATTTATGGAGTCAGATGAATTAACGAGAGAATACATGATTAATGTATTGCATTTAACTAACCAATACTTTGCATGAGAAAAGGACAGTAACACGTGATACCTTCCCAGTGTATTGGCGAACCGGCAGTTGGACCAATATAGCGGGCCTTACAATATTCTCTGCTGTTAATCTGTTACGCCACTGTAACAGACTCAAGACAGCTATAGATGAAAACTGTCCTTATATAAAAAGACTTGTCAGGTTTACTCAGTAACAATAACAGGCTAACACACCTGTAACAACAGGTCCGACACACAAGAGGGGAACATTCTCTCTATTCATTAGCAGAAATGTTCAACAAAGTTCATTCACCCCAATTTACATACTGCAAGTATAATTTATCAAATACAATTAGCGATATTAGCATGTTTAAAACAATATTCTTTTGGCTTCCCAACACAGCCCAAATGTTTTGAGCTCAAATGTCTCAGTAGATTTGATGGTTTTAGCGCCTCATTTGACAAAATTTCTCCACATTCAACACACTGCACCTTCAGCTTAAGGGGATTTAACACCAGACTATCGGACTATGGAAAGCCAAAAGGGCCAAAAACACGTGAATTTTAACACGTCTACAACGCATATTTAACACGTATTTTAAAAAAGCGTGAAATACACAGTAAAAATCAGTTTGAACGGGTCAGTGTCATTGGCTGCTGAAGACTTGGGTCTAACCATTTCTGTGAGCTTAGGGGGGTGTACCGTTTATAGACTAGGCTACCAGCGTTTACATGCTATAGATCAGCTTATTCAACCTATTTATTTTGTCCTTTTTTTGTCTTTTTTGTTTTTGTATAGCCTATAGAAATAATATATTTAAATTGCAGTTTTATGAAAATTTAGATAAAAATAAAATTGCCTTGTTTTTCTCCACTCATGCCTTTTTGTAAATAAACACATTAGTGGATGTTCTAGCTTTAAACTCCAACTGAAATCAAAATTGACCCTATTTACTTTGTTAGCGCATATTACTAGTTTTGTGGTGAAAAATTAATCTGTGCAAGTTAATACACAGAAAAAAAATTGTTTGCCGTCGTAATCTTTAATCAAAGTCTGAAAAGTTACTTCCGGTCTGGAATGGCGTTCCTTCTCTGATGATGTAGGTTTGACGGCTTGGGTTGAAAACGCTTAACCACTCCCCTCAAACCGTCAGTCTGTTATGAGTGAGAGATGGAGAGGAGGAGCGCTAGAGTAAAACCCTGCCCTCTGTTCAATATTTTCACTGGGATTTGTCACGCGCAAAACAACACGTATTTAACGCATATTTCACGTGTATTTAATGCATTACAAATTTAAATATTGCTCGCCATAAACTGATAAACCATAAACTTCTCTTCTCTTTCCTATTCAGCGTCGTATTTTCTTACCACAGGCTTCGAAGCTTTTGCTTGCACTCCCACATCTGCTTTCCAGAACACGATCCACATTACAGTAAAGTAATGTTACTGCATCTAATCGAACAAACGGTCAATCTGACGTTGTGACGTGATTGGTGTTGCGATATTTAAACATAAATGAGCTTTTAAATAATGTATCTTAACTTGACTTGAGTGTTTTTGATCATATAAATACATAAGAACAATCAAATAATTAGAAAATAACAAGATTTGTCAATTAAAAAATTAAATAAAAATGAATTTGGGGGTAGTCTACCACTGCCTACACGGCCCACCAGATGGCGCTCCGAGGCCCACGGCCCACCGGTTGAGAATCGCTGGCCTAATCGATACTAGTATCTAAAAAATATGCAAAATAATCAGTAGTTTTGGTGAGTATAACGCTTATTTTTGTCCCCGTTTTTTTTTTTTTTCAGTGCTGAATATGATATTCTTCTTAATTTATTTATTTATTTATTTATTTTTCCCCAAACATTAATACTATTGTAATGTCTGAAGAACGACAGAACAACTGAACACAAACGCACCAGCCGAACTCACTCGCTCGATTCTCTGCCCGACCTTCTCCGAACTCACCGCATTAACCCTATAACTGCCGGTGCAAAATAAAACAGCAATTTCACAACAATTATAAAGTCAGTGCGCTACACTATTAAAAGCGTATTAAGAGGTGGATTAATTCAGCTAGGACACCACTGAAGGTTAGGTGTGAAATGCACCGCCCACTACTGGTATTAATATATCGCCATATGGTCAATGCATATATTGCAGTGTTTTGAAAAATGTAAGCTCTAGTTTCCCATATATGGACATGTATTATGTAATATATTGCATTATATTTTGCAGTATATTCCCATATATTTTTGTTCCGGAAGGGGATAATCTGAAGGGCAGCAGCTCATGAATGAACTGAACATGTCTGGAGGACAGGGGTGAGCGAGGCACAAACTAACGCAGAGCTAGTTGTAACACACACGGTTTAAAACTCACACATGCCAGCATGATGAAACTTGGAGCCCGTACACACGGAGACACTCAGCTGCGTAAATCTTACGGATCTGGTGTTTTGGGAGCCTGAAACCGATTTTTTTTTAAACCGGGTCCCAGAGTGGATAAATCTGAAACCGACACACTTGCGTTTTCGTGTGTACAGCCAATCCGTGAATTTTGTGAAACGATGATGTCATCACCCCACGTGTTCGTGTTGCAAAAGCTGCTGAGCCTCTTATTTTATTCTTATGTTTTTATTTCTTATGTCTCTGTGGCAGAATTACAGCGCCACACACTGGTCTGGCATGTGAACTACAGCGTTTTGAGTCGGTTTCAGTGGTTCAGTGCGTACGCAAATATTTCTGTAGAGGACGTCGTGTTTACGGTATTATTTTTTTTAGAACGAGGGAAAAAAGATTGGATCGGGAAACTCTGGTTTGGTGTGGATGTGGCCTTAGTGTATTTACTAGTTGTCATATCAACAATATAGTGAACAATCTTTGGATGATATCACTGAACATTTATTTAACCATAGTGTATAAAGGCTCTGACATTTCTGGGTGCCTGCCGCTTTAAGACTCTTCTTCTGTGGTTACGGTAGAGGAAGTGTGTAGCTAGTGTGTTGGTTATAGTGGGTACGGAACATAGACAGTATAAGAAGTGGACAGAGCCATCTCATTGGATCTCACTTGAGACAAGTGAAGCCCATTTTTAGCGATTTCTTAGCACTTCCTTTCCTGACGCGCAGACTCAAACAGAGCAAAGCGTTACACGGACCACGTGACCACGTGAGCAAACCCGTCTGTCTTCTAGTAGCTGTGCCAAGAGAAATCTGAATCATTCCCTTCCGAAACGTGCAGAGACGGAGAGCGTGAGTAGGAGCTGTCCATGAGCTAGGAGCAGAAGCAACTTTTGCTAGGTATTCTGATTAATTATTTTGTCATTTTGCCTCCACGTCCCCCCGATTGCCCGCGAGCTTCTCCTCCCGTCCATACGGTAATCTCTCTACTGTGCGACAGAGAGTCGCGTGGTTATGACGCAATCGTTAGCCTACTTTTACAAAAAATGCTTCTACGGGGCCATAACATAAGCTAAACGGTAATGGAGCATTTTATACATTGTCGTGTTTCTTTAGAAATAAATAATGGACAAATGGAGTCTTCAAACGCCTCAGATGTAAAGTTATTCGCTGTCAAAGTGACGCCAAAATGAATGGGAGTCAATGGGATGCTAACAGCAGGTGAAGTTCTGCTACAAGATGGTGGCACGCGGCCGGCTTCAACTTCCGGTCAACTTCCTTCCCGCTTGGTACGGAAATGTGTTCAAGTTCAACAGCATAGAGCTGGTAAGTCCCGCCCCTTCCGCGAACCCCACTGGACCTCTAGGTTGAAAAATCGTCAATGCAAGTGAATGGGAGAAAATAGTTATTTTCTGGTCCCGTTTGAATTGTGCCATGAATGTGAACATATGTTGTCTGTGAATTTTTTATATAACTTTTCGTGTAAAGAATGCTACAATTTAGCAGGTAGAAGTTTGATACGGTTAGACTTTGTGTGAGAGCACTTTGTGGACTACAACTCTTCGCTGCTTTCGACGCGTTTGAAACGTCACCACCACTCGCACACGGACTAGCTCACGGATCCCGCTAAACATGGCTGTGTCTTTGGTGCACTTCACCGCCTTCTTTCAGGGAGAGGACAAAATCGCTGAGGTTGGCGAAAACCACGGGTAAGTCAACTTTATGGGGTGACGTCACATAGGCGACATGCAGTCTTTCTCGTTATGTCTTTTCCACAACTGCTAGCCGAAGAATCATACAATATACTGTCAAACTCGTAACATGAAAGATTATATAAAAAATTCACAGACAACATATGTTCACATTCATGGCACAATTCAAACGGGCAAATTCATGCCACAATAATTATTTTCTCCCATTCACTTGTATTGACGATTTTTCAACCTAGAGGTCCAGTGGGGTTTTACAGATGGGCGGGACTTACCAGCTCTATAGTTAGCCTACGTACCTGTGTTGTGTAGCTTCTTTAGTCCCTTCTGAGTGATGCAGCTTCCAATATTCATGTGTTGAGTTAATGACGAAAAGTAAGTGACTGTCACTTTGTTGTGTTTGTGTTTCTGTTGTAGAATTACCGTGCATTAGCATGTGCCCAGCGTGATGAGTGAGATTTATAGTGATAGAACAGTGGTTCTCAACCTCTCCTGCAGGGACCCCTGAAATGGCACAACTGATTCAATTAATTAAAGGCTTAATGAGTAGTTGACTAATTGATTAATTGACTAATTCCAACTCTTCCTACTCTAATAACTACACATTAATTGAATCAGGTGTGCCATTTCAGGGTTAAAACAGAAACATGGCTTGTCAGGGGGTCCATGCCGGAGAGGTTGAGAAGAGAACCACTGTGATACAACAATGTTTATGCTGTAAAACACTGTAGGAAATAATACGTTAACTGGTGTGAGCCTTCTGATGTCTAAGTTACGTAGTAACGTTTATAACATTGAGTTAAGAAGAGTTAATATGGTGCTCAGGAGACCATGTGCGGACGCTGTTGTGCAGTAGCCTTGTCTGTCCAGTGGATGTCGCCATTGCTCCTTCTGTAAACCCCCTTTTAATACAGTTTCATGTGAACTGGTCAGTGAGAGAGCTGAAGCTCCTTATATTTCTCTAAAGAGTAATATCCTCGTTTATGTAATTGTAGATTATGTTTAAAGGGGCATAGCAATGTTTATTGAGATATGTATGTTTGATGATCCTGATGTATTATGTGTGTGGATTTATTATTTACGTTGCATAGTAATTTAAGTACTGTAACTGTTTAAATGACAGTACCTAATGATTTTTTTTTTTTATCAGACTATAATGGCAATACTGCATATTGAATGTTCTGATGAGTACTGCTGGAGCTCAATACAGTTAAAAGAAGAAAATACATCTGCTCGTCTTTATTCCTGTGTCCTGACCGATACACCATCCTGTTCACTGGCTGAAAACCTTGATGAACTAGCCCTACTAGAATACCTCACTAACACATAGCTAAAGTGCATTTCTTAAGTTCATTTTTCATCTTTTTTTTTTTTCTTTTTTTTTTGTGTGTGTGTTTATTTAAAATGATATATTATTTTAATCTCCAATCTATTATTTAACAGTTGAGATAGTTATTTAATGCTGATCTAACCAGCAGAGGACACTAGCAGGGTTTGAATCCCAGTTGTACAGGCGGGGCATGTTGTCACACTGCGTCACAATGAGCCTCTATTAGAACTATGATATTCTATTCTACACTTTTATCAATTCTATTGAGAAATCATGAGAATAAGGTGAATAAAGACAGAGTCAGAGTTCAGAAATTATTATGTTTTGAACTATGCTTTATAGTTGCTGTGTGGTGTTTGTTGTAAATCTAAAAAATATATATTTATTTTTAATTATTAAAAATGCCATTATTTTATATGAAAAAGTTAATAATTGTATTTTTTGGACAAAATATTTTAGTTTGTCTTGTATATTTTTTTAATTAGATCCGATCACATTTTAAGGTGTCATGTGGTCATGTTACAATGGGGTAAATCAAGAAAAAAAAAAAAAAAAAGTATACACTGTATTAATCAAACAAAACATTGTACTAGACGTGTGAAATTAATGTGGGAAAAAATAAATACTCTGAACCCCGAGTGAATTTACACAAACTGAGAAAGTCAAAAAGTATTAGACTGTTCCCCGCTCTCTAGGGCTGCGTTCTAGTCCAAAATTGTCATGCCCTTCACTCGCTAACTTCCCTCCGTCTCGTTCACTCGGATGTACGTCATTGCGAGTGTCCACTACTGGCGGAAACTGCGGCGGGCTGAACTGGATCGTCCTAAGCCCTTGATCACTTGGAATTAGCTGTGGAGTTGATTTATTATCTACATTTGTTTTCCCTTTAAGAATTTGTTTAATGCAGCATCCAAATGTACAGGGTGGGCCATTTATATGGATACACCGTAATAACATGGGAATGGTTGGTGATATTAAAGTCCTGTTTGTGGACTTCTAAATGGCCACCATGGTCACCACCCATCTTGAGGAGTTTGCCCCCTCACATATACTAATGTGCCACAAACAGGACTTTAATATCACCAACCATTCCCATGTTATTACGGTGTATCCATATAAATGGCCCACCCTGTATATATGGTGTTTGGGTTGTTTTCAATTAAAAAAAATATAATATATCATAGAGTTGTTTGTTGTGGTGATGATTAGACGAGATATGTGGTGACGTCACAGTCGTACTGCATTGTGGGACATAGAGGTGCCTGAAGTGAACATATGAAGGAGACTCGCTCCCACGGTCAAAATCGAGGGAACGAGGGTCTGTCCATATAAACTTCCCTCGTCCACTTCACAAAGTGGAACGCACTTCAAAATGGCGGCAAGGAAGTGCTTAGGGAAGTTCGCAAGTGCGTGTCTAAAAGTGGACTGGAACGCAGCACCGATAATGAACTCTGAAAAGATCTGAGATCATAATCAGCCTGTCACTGTATAGAGATGATTACAAACTCTTAAGGAATATAATCTGACTGAGTGTGAGACAAAGTAAACTCTTTTCTACTCAATGTCTTCAGGTTAAAGTGATGAAATGATGAACACACTCACCTGATACTGTCAGTGTAACTCCATCACTGATCTCTGAGTTCTGTTGGGTTTCAGTCAGAGTTCCTCTACAGCTGTACAGACCAGCATGAGACGAATCCACAGATGTGATTATCTGGTCTTTTCTTGCTCTGTTTTCTTGTCTTGTGTCTTTATACCAGCTGTACCTCCAGACTCCTGTCTCCTGTATGTGACATGTGAGAGTGACTCTCTCTCCTCTGAACACATGAACATCAGGCTTCACCTTCACTACAGGTTTGGGTCTCACTGTGAAATGAGCAAACACACACTTCATGTTTGAATCTTTTAAAACTCAAAATTAGCTTTCACTGAAAAAAATCTACAAAGTTATCATCATAAAACAAATGTTAAAAAAAGGCCAGACATAAATAATAAACTTATTCAGCCATATAATATTTGCAAGCACAGACTGTTTTAGTTCAGTCAATCTTTCTTTATTAATTTATTGAAACCATCAAAAACAATATAATTCATGTTCACAGTAATATTCTTCTCAATAGTTTAATCAGTAATAATAAAAAAACTGTTTAAAGATTAAAAGTTTAAAATAATAATGATTGCACAATCTGCTCTAAGAATGTAAATTGTGAATTGAAAGGAGAAGAACGACTCTCTGCTTCTTAGCGTCTGTTTTCATGGATCTGTGTCTCGTGTCGAAGCTGCGTCCTCTTGACGTCACATTTATCGGCCGCATACGTCATAAAGAACGTCTTATTTCAGGACAGTCTCCATTATAAAACTGAGAGTTATTGCTAGTGAAGTGTAAATTGTTGTAGTTTCCTCATGGGAATGTAATGGTCAGTTTACTGAGATGAAGAGCCTCATGACGTTTGCGGCAGATAAATGTGACCTCCGGAGGATTCAGCCTTCGAGATGAGACACAGCCGGTGACTCCAGGATTTGATGATCTGTGAGATTGAGAATGTGTGTGTGTTGATCACCATGAGCTCTGAGTGACTGAACTTACTCACAGCGGCCTTTCTGGAGCCCATAACCACGAGAGAGAAAGGTCTATATTAACACCAGTATTGGTGTCGGCCCGATACTGCGCTCTCATATTCATACTCATAAAAATGCTCCGATACTAATGCAGTGTGTACAGTGTGTGTAGAGTGTGTACAGTGTTTGTGTCCAGACAGAGAAACTGACAACAGAGAGAATAATGGAGATACAAAAGCTGGTTAAAAAAAAAAAAAAATACAATAGAAATTATCCGAAGTAAATGTCTAATCAGTGGAATATTAAACTAAATATAGTCACGCCTGTATTGCTGTTACGAGACGCACAAGCTTGTCGAGCGCATCCCTTTCTCACAGACATCAGTGGAAAGTTTGTAGTGAAAGTTTTTATGAGGACAATGATGTTCAACTCACCCTTCACAGAGAGAGAAACAGCAGAGCTTGATGTTGATGAGTTTGGTCTTCTTCTATCTCTCTGTCCTTTACACCAGTACTGACCCTGATCAGCCTCAGTAGCTCCTCTGATAGTGAGAGTGTCTGTGTTTACAGTGTAACGATCATCAGACGTTGGTAACTTTACACTGTCTTTATACCACTCATATCTCCAGGGATCTGACCAGGAATTTGGACTACGTGTCTGGCCAGTTCTCCAGATCCAGTCACTGTGAGTCTCTATCACACACTTCAGATTGACTGTTTCTCCAGTGAATACAGATCTGTCTGGTGTCACAGTCACTGTAGATGTGGGCAAATCTGGGAAGAAAGACAAATATGTCAATATTTAATGTCAACTAAATAGTTTCATTCAAATTCCTCTGAGGAGTTTTAGAGCTTAAAGATTCTCTATAAACTCACTTTATTTCTACTAGTAAATGCAGTGATTATTAAACCTGTTCCTTTGTGTTTTGAGTGATTTCTGTCGAACATCTGTAGTTTATTTTCCTCTGTAAAACTCAGTAAAATGATCCTGTATTTCTGCTGTGAAATAACTGGACAGTCTGAACTTTCTGTCTCTGTCTCTGGTCACAGTGTTCAGAGTTTTGACAGTGACAGTCTTTTATTTTTCTACTGCAGAACATCAGTGATCACAGATGACTGGAAACTGTCAGTAAACAGAGACTGTGTGTTTTATTTCTAAACTGTGTCTCTGGACAGGATGATGGATACTAAAATACTCTTCTTAGTCATGATTTCTGAGTAATTGGACTTATTTTATGACATGGTGCTTTTGTGTCATTTTTAAACTCTAAAAGTTCACCATCTCATTATTATAGCGATCAGCACATTATAAATATATAAAACAAATCTAAAGAAGAAAAATATACAGATTCAGAACGAAATGAGGGAAATTGAATTATGACAGTATTATTTTCAGGTGAGATAATGAAAGTTCATCAACTGTCTATCAAACATTAGAATTAAGATTAATTTCATCCAACACTCAAAGTTTCAACATTCATAATCAGAGACAGAACGACGACAGGATCATCTGAAAATTAAAGCAAAGCTGCATTTGTATAAAAACTTCAGTAAGTGCACAAAAATATATTTATGGAAATATTTACAAATATTTTTAAATTAAACTGTGACGGCCAATAACACAGCATTGTTTTATCTGTTTCTCAGGTCTGTGTTCACATGCGTCAGACAGACGTCTTTATCTGTTATTAGATCACACTTCAAGTAAAATACTTCAGCTTTAACATGTATTTTCAGATCTCTGCATTCAGTTTCATTCAGTTTTGCTCCAAGTTTGAACACAAAAAATTAAACAGATTGAAAGCCTCAAAAGAGAGATGAACTGTAACGCTCAGTCTAAAGCACAGCATTTGTGCAAAGATTCACAGATTTCCAGTAAGTGCAGGCAGCAATACAATAATTAAATATAATAATATAATAAATAATTTTAGCTGCTGGTTCATATCATGTGTAATTAGCGCAGTGTTTTTATGATGGTGTTTAAATACTTTAACTATTACAATAGATTTTAAGAGCTCTGTATTCAGTTCTGTCTTACTCAATCTGTTTTGAACACAAGAACACGTCAATCTGTGAGAGAATTAAACAGAATTAACCCTTCAAAAGAGGAGTGAGAACTGCATTATTAGTGTGAACGATCCCAGTCAAAGACTCTAGATTGTATTTGTGATCATAAATAGAGAGAGTTTATGAGGACAATGATGTTCAACTCACCCTTCACAGAGAGAGAAACAGCAGAGCTTGATGTTGATGAGTTTGGTCTTCCATCTCTCTGTCCTTTACACCTGTACTGACCCTGATCAGACTCAGTAGCTCCTCTGATAGTGAGAGTGTCTGTGTTTACAGTGTAACGATCATCAGACTTCTGTAACATTACACTGCCTTTATACCACTCATATCTCCAGTCACTGTGATCAGAGTTTATCTCACACTTCAGATTGACTGTTTCTCCAGTGAATACACGACTGTCTGGTGTCACAGTCACTGTAGATGTGGGTAAATCTGAGAAGAAACAGAAACATAAAGACTCAAACATCTCTTTCAGGGAATAAAACTGATTGTTCAGAAGGACCTTCGGTTGTAAACGCTGGTTGTAAATGGGA